>JAAGNO010029388.1:481-28761 GCA_033439905.1 Ceryle rudis
AGAAATGTCTGGGCTGGAAGGGACCTCTAGAGGTCATCTAGTCCAACCCCCCTGCTGAGAGCAGGGACATCCTCACTCAGCTAGAGCAGGTTGCTCAGAGCTCTGTCAAGCCCCACTTTGAATGTCCCCAGAGATGGGGCCTCAACCACCCCCCTGGGCAACCTATTCCGGTACTCCACCTTTCTCGTCGTAAAGAATTTCCTCCTTGTTTCTAATCTAAATCCACTCCTTTCTAACTTAAAACAATTGCCCCTTGTCCTTTCACTCCAGGCCTCTGTAAACAGGCCCTCTCCAGTCTTTTTGTAAGCTCCCTTCAGGTGCTGGATGGTGGATGTTAGGTCTCCCATGACACAGATTAAAAAAAAAAAAAATTCAAAGTATGTAAATTCCTTTGTTGCTTATAAAGTTGGGAAAAAGGGGTTTAGATGAAAATTTTTTAATTCTGTTGACAGCCTGATTAAGGCAAATTTGTTCATATAGATTCTTGATTTTATATCACCCGATAGACTTTCATAGCTAGTTCAGCTGGTCCTGCTGAACCTGCATCATCATGGGGTCTGGCTTCACACTGCACAAGTTGAAATGATACAGGAAAGTTCATGCCTCTTCTTTTACTAACAGCAATTGCAAGAATGTATTTTGTAAGTGGGAGCCTTTAGAGACAGCATAATCCTCTTTGAAAAAAAATTGTGTATGTTTTAGAAATTTTGTCTTGGTTTCCTCACAGACAATATGTGATAAAAATCTCTTCACATTTGTCAGAGCAGTAAACTAAATGTTGAACTTTACATATAGACACATCAGGGGTCCAAATCCTCTGATCCCCAAACTGGGTCTGTTACCTGGTATGCAACTGCCAATCACACATACAAGGTATTTTCTTTATTCTCATGAGAGTGCCATCATGGGTGCTGGGTCAAAACTAGCAGAACAACATCCTAAACACCAGTTATTTATACACAAAGTTTTAATTATATTAATCTTTCTAATACATATGCATTGTTATTCACCTCTAGGATTGGTTCATATATCCTCACTTGCTATGTAAACCACCACTCACGCTCTGTACAATTCCTTAGCTATTAATTTCCTTCTTCTTTTGAGAGGGTGGTGTAATTGGAGTAGGTGGTCCATGAGTCAGTGGTTGCAATCTCCCCCGATGGAATTACCTTTTGCACAGTTTCACTTAGATTTGGCAGTAAACAGTTCTTCACAGCTAGTTGGTTAGCCAACTCATCATTCTTTCTATAGTCTTTGTTCTAGACAGAGGTATCCTACTATCAATGACTAGATCCTGTCTCTGAGAAAAATATGATGCTAAACATGTTACTAGGTACGGAATTGCAAAAGCCAAAACAGTTTTTTCCCATGCTCACTTTAACTAACTTAAAATATACAAAAAAACATAACTTCCAAACTTATAATCTTTTCTGGGGCATTGTTATCAATATGTACATTGTTTTTTTGTCTTGCTGTCATAGTTTTATGTTTAAGTATCATTGAGTTTATAGTCTGCAGCCAAAATGTTCTTACTCATTCCTGGTTTCTCTTTAACGAACATGGGGTAAGACATTCTGAAGGCTGTGAAGCCTATGCTGGAGTAGGCTCCTCACAGGGCCCCATGGAAAGAGAAGAGGTTTTCTGGTAGGACTTGTGACCTTATGGGGGACCCATGCTGGAGCAGTCTGTTCCTGAAGGACTGCACCCCATGGGAAGGACTAGCTAGCATCGGAGATGTTCGTGGAGGATTGTCTCCTGCATGATGGACCTCACATGGTACCTTTCATCATTGGATATCTATTTTTTTTCTTTTACACAAATGTTTCTTAGCATGCACATCTTTCATGTATCTTACAAGGGTTCCAAGAAAATAAGTAGTACTCCTTTGACAAAACCAACACATTCAGTATTATGGATATGACAGTATACTTTTTCATTAAAGTCTTTTTCTGAGCACCACAAAAATTGCTGGTCACTCTCTTGCTGCATGGAGTTTAAAATGCGTAAAGAAACTGCACATTTTGTGATGCAAGTTCTGCTAGGTAGTTTGCATAGGATGAATCATTACAGGGAATTAGTTTAGCAGAGCACTGGATCCTATATTCAGCTTTGTTGTGGGTAATGTATTGCCCCTGGCAGCAGTTAGGCTTTTTCTTAGTAGCTCAGTAAGTAACATCTTCAGAGATCACTCCTCATTTATACATGAAAACATAACAGGTATTGTTTCCGTTTCAAGCATCTCTGCATCCCTAGGCAATGAAATTACTATCTTATTTTTTCACAGTTCTTTTAAAAACAAGATCAATGACCTAAGAGTCCTCTCTGTACTTGTGTAAGTGACTTTATATATATTCAAGCATGCTCCAGAAACTGTTGATGGATAACTCACTCATTATATTGATTGACAGTAAAACATTAGGAAGAGCATCTATTTGTGACTGCTTTGTCAGGAGAAATATTGTCTGTATGCTGCTGCCTATATGTATCTTGGCATTTTGGCACAGTATCTAAACCACTAATGAATGAAATACAATTCAAAAGAAAACAGTAGTATTTGTTCTGACCAAACATTTGAAAACAAATAGAGGATTACTGAACCTCAGGCCAAGAAGGGAAGCATTGTCCCAAGTTTCATCTACAGATGTTTTCTTCCTCTTGTTGACTGTCTTCTTGCTCACCCCCCACCCCGCCTCGCTTTTCTCTGTTATTTCATTTTATTTCAAAACCTCTTGAGAAACCGTTCTATCACTGGCTTTTTTTTTTTTTTCTTTTTAAGTCTGTTAAATATTTATGTATCTAGAAGCTTTTCAGTGCTTCTTTTTTTCTTAAGCTTTTTTTTTTTTTTTTCCTTTGTTTTTCCATCAGGAACTAAAAATCAATCAGGAGCTGTTCTCAGAATCACAGGATTTCAGGTAGGGGTTAAGCAGATCATGTTGTTCGGGATGATTAGTACTATAGGGAAAACAGTTTGAAAAGCAAGATTCTCAACATGAGGGCTTGAAAAATCATCTGTATAGGTATACAATTAATAAGATAGGATGATTAATCTCTTTATTGGTTTGACAAAATGAGGCAAAGCAGCTTCCAGAAGATGATTTCAATTTCATTGAAAACTAGAGTTGCACAGCTTCACCATTCATTAGGAAAAAACCTCATGGCATTATTTATGAAAACTCTGGTAGCAAAATGAAGAGCATCCTTTACATCGGGCAATTGAGCAAAACAATAATTGACAATTTAAGTCAAAGCCTAAACTTGCAAGAAATAAGTGAATTCCATGGGGCTGTAGAATCACAGAATTTAATTTAATTTATTCAGAGATTTTGAATATGGTGCTCTCTTTATTAAATCTGCAGGACATCTTGCTGCACAGTAAATTGACATTATGAACTGTGTACTTACATTTCCATTCATGTTAAGAATGAGACTTGCCGTGAACAACAGAGATCTCATAGGGCTGCATGTCAGCTGGTTTTGAAACATCATTCAATGTGAGTAAGTCTCTTTCTCATACAGTACAACGTGATGAATTTGTGGCAGTTCAAGAAAGCAACAGCAGCTGAAACCCCAGAGAATTACAGTGTTGATGTAAATCAATATATGTTACTTGTCTATACTTGCGATCCAACTTTTAGAAGGCTAACTGTGCAGCTTCTGGATTTTTCTACATACAGTGTGGTTGTTGCTTATTCATAAAAAGTAAAAATGCAGAATGTGCATGAAAAACATATTTTATTTGTATGCAGCTTTGGGGAAGGAAGTA
Source organism: Ceryle rudis (assembly GCA_033439905.1). Taxonomy (NCBI): domain Eukaryota; kingdom Metazoa; phylum Chordata; class Aves; order Coraciiformes; family Cerylidae; genus Ceryle; species Ceryle rudis. The sequence goes on from JAAGNO010029388.1 coordinate 4,245, forward strand.
TTCAAAAATAAAAGAGCAAGTCCTCTGCAAATGCAATTTTGTACACAGGATTGTCATTTCAAAGGTTGCCAATGAGAGTAATCAAATCCTTCAGATGAAGGTTGAATTTAATAATAGGCCATAGTTTAAATGATTATCTTAATATATTCATTTCCTAAATGGGAAGATGATCTTTTTTTGGAGCCACTTGTGGATTATTTTTGGAACCACTTTTTCTGATTTCATAGTTTCTTTTAAAACAGCTATGTAAAATTCTGCCATACACATATGCCAAGAGAGAAAACAATCTGAAAAGGACATCCCAGATGAGAACTTTGAAAAACAGGAGGTAAAAAGCAAAGGTCTGAGTAATACACTTGTTAGCTTCCTTGTTTTCTATCTTCCAAAGCATTGTTTGTCAGTGGTTAGTTGTTTATATATGTATGTCTATCTTTAAAAACAGTACTACAATGATTCTGTCTCTCTGCATTCTTCATAAGCAATATATGAATGAAATCCAAATTAATGTCAAATAAGAGTTTTAGGTACTCTGAGCCTCTTGTAACTATCTCCAGATCTTTCCCATCCAGACCAGCTAGACTTTCAAAGTGCCCAATGGAGATACTCTATATTTTATTTTTAGTTTCTATTAGATAGTGTTGCAGTGGAGATAGTAAAGGACATGCTGGCTTGGCATTCTGCAGGGCTGTCTTAGCTCAGGCCAGGCATGAGTTAGGCTCAGCATGATGTATTCAAACCGCAGGCTAAGGGGAGTCTAAAAAGCAAGTGTCCATCCCACAAAACAGTGCAAAGCAGAGTGGATGGCATGTATTCATGTCCTCCAGTACCAATAAACAGGATTGAGAGGGTGAGCGTATCATCTCAAAATGTCAGCTAACATGGTATACTACAGTTTGGTGGGTTTTATTAACAAGGAAACAAATGTGATATGTAGCCCTTCTAGTCTGCTTCTTTGCTCCTGAGGTCAGCTGAGGGGGAAAAAAAAAAAAAGTTTAATTTGTTGTGTGTTATTTCATTCAAACTAGCCAGAAGTGTGCAGGCAGTTATGTTATGGAAAACAAAACGAAAACTCTTAAATACACATTATTTGAGAAGCCACTATTGGCACTTAAAGTTAGGAATATGGTGTCTATTTATTGCAACATCATTAGCATTTTGTGGTTTCAAAAAGATTGAATGAGAAAAAAAAAAAAAAACAACAACAAACCATAGTTAAAGCTCTTGATGTGGGATAAATGGACCTAGACCCACTGAGAAACAGCCCCTGAAATATGAAGAATTCCCCGGACTTGCTTTATTCAGAAGCATGTACAATTAAACACTGTATGTGCTAGATGCTCAATAGGTCAGTATTCATCTATATTCATCCCTCTAATACTCATTAAGGACAACATAATTAAAACAGAGGGGAAAGTTAAAACATTTAACGAAAGCCATATATTTCTGTTCACTAAGACGTGCTTTAAGTAATAGGTCAATTGCTTCTCCAGACAGTAGGTAGGTATAAAGCAAGGGTCAAAGGACAGGATTTAGGCCTGGTTTAGGTCTGGTAGTGAAACATGGGCAGCCACGATTCCTTTTTTCCATTGATGAATTCAAGCTATACACTTGGCTGAAGTGATTTGACATAGTTCTACAGCATAATTCTGTTTAAACTTTATGATGCATTATTTGCAACTAACATTTTCCATACATTTAAGCCTTGCCTGTAAACAGTATGAGGTTTCCATAGCACCTGACAAGACTTGGAAAGGATTGATTAAAATAAAGTCAAAGCCCTGTGATGCATATATAGCCTGGGGAAATACTATTGTGCTGCAAACTCTTGGAAAACACTCCTCTGCTTCCCAGTTATGGTCAAGGCACAAGCTCAAAGCCACAAGTTTATTACTCTAAGCTTGGGGTTCAAAGCCTGTATCCAAAGACTTCACTGAAGCTACAGAAGACCTTTGAAATATCTGAGCTAGTGCCCCACACTTGATTTAGATACAGGCCACATACTAAACTTACAGCTAAAATGAACATGTAGATATGTGCCAACTTATCTACTTTCAGCTAAAACTGAAACCACAATATTGTTATAAGACTCAGAAGAATTTCATTGTAAGATATTAAAATTGTATAAGTTTTATCACTACAAGAATTACTTTGGAGTAACATGCAAATGTTCCCACAGAATTGTTTCATAAATAATTGCTTTCATTTTGGTAACCTTTTACTAGCATTTCTGAAGCAGCAAACTTGTATCAATTAATCATACACCAGTCAACTATCACACAATTCAAATATCAAATGCAAACCTCTAACTTAGAGTTTTCTTTAAGTAGCAAATACAATTGACATTGACAACTGTTCCTCTGTGTATTCTTTAGGTTTCATTAATTTTAATTATGTTTATCATGCTCCACGAGCAGTTTAGATAAATGCTGAGCAGTGAATATAACAGATTATTAATGTTACTGTCGTAATTCAAAGACAGATGGAAATGCGCATACATTTGTTCTTTTAATTTTCATGCTCTATTGTCAAAATGTAGATTATGCTAAGTGTTCTTCTGGGAATTATTAATTAGTTAAAATTCCATCAGTAATAATGAAGCTAAAAGTCTCTAATTGTATGAGTACTTTGAAATGAGTACATTATACTAAAAATGCAGTGGATTGTAGAGAGTGAAAGGAGGGACTCTGATTGTTGGCTGAGAGTAAAACACAGAGCAACAGAATACCCAATTTCTAATCATGGCTCTTGATGTATAATCACTGTGCCATCTTTTGTGAGGGTGGGTGATCTTTTCTTTTTTACTTTTGCCTCTGTCAAATGAGTAAATATGTTGCTTAGAAGGGTATCAAGATGCTTTAATGTTTTCCATTTTACTAAGTATTGAAAGTGCTCATGAATGTAGAAGACAGAATTGACAAAATATACATGAAACATGAAAAATAAGAAGTGATGGGAAGGTAGATCTCAAGCATAATTATGTTTTAACCCTTGAAAATATGCTAGCAAAAAAAAAGTGTTGTTATCTTCATTCTGGGATAGAATGCTTAGTTTAAACTGCTTAGTTTGAATTTGTAAACATAGTCTTCACAATGCAAATGTATGTTTCAGCAACATAATCTATTTTTAACTGGAAAGCCTTTGACTGAGTAACAATTTTTAAGTGTCTGAACACCTGTAACATATCTTTTCCGTATAGATGCTTAAATACAGATTAATTAGGCTCGATCTTTGCATTTTAAAAATTAGGTCTTTGTGGGTGACACTAATGAAAATTTCATCAGTCTCATTGACTTGCAGTTTCTATGGGTGTTATCTGATAGTGCCTACCCTATTGTATCTTAACAAATACAATTATTAGCTCTTATTTTAATAGCTATGGAACATGCTATTTCTTACCCTAAATGAAAAATCATATCACATGTAAGTATGACATAAGAAGGGCAATTTTTGCCTATTCAAAATTTTTCAGCCCATCAGCTGAATCACCAGACTGGTTTTAATTTAAATGCACCTGCACCCTGTACCACCTACCTCTAGAAAAAAATTACTCATAATCAATACATAGGTGGCATATAAGATATATGACAATACAAGAGAGAATTTAAGAAGTGATCACAAAAGGGAAGCAAAACCAACAAATGTTTTTGTAGCTAACTCAGAAATTTTTTGCACCATTACAATTTTACTTGCTTTTTAAGAGAGATTGATTTTGCATGCACAGTTTTCAATAGTGAACTAAATTAAAAAGCAAAGAGTGAAGCTATTGCAAGATCATCCAAATATTTTTTACAAAGTCAGGGTATTACTCTGATCTGGATTGAAACAAAATAGTTTTTAATTTATTTTCTGGAAAACCTGGAGAAATATTACAGAAAGAAATCCTTGTCTCTAGTTTTAGAGGGACTTATTTTCAAGACTTCTTGGTTACTCAAAGAAATGTCTGTGAAGAGTACTAGACTCAGAACTTATATTTTGGAGAATTGGAGGTGTATTGATAAAATGCTATTTTTCTACTATTGTTGATATGTGATATACCATCTTTCTTATGTAATATGCAAAGGAGTAGACCTCACATAACTTTCATGGAATAAGTCATATCCAGATCTAAGAATATGCAAACATTCACAAAAACAGTGGTGAAATTTTTCACTTGATTCAAGTTATTTCTAATAAAGCTAAAATTTTAGATAAATAATATGATTCTAAATTAAATATTAGCTACATTCATGGGGCTGCATTTTAGTGACAGATGGCACTTCTGAAGCATTTCGGGACTGTACAAGATGAGAGTTACCATGATGTGCCTGAGACCATGATTAAAGCATTATCTGAAGTATGGTTTAAAAAAAGGTAGTATTCTAGTATATTCATATTAGGCAGAAGAATGACAGGTAAAAGGTATTAATCCTGACCTTTATAGCATCACTTATGTACATTTATTCAGTAGCTCTATAATGTCATGGCTACTGTGTTCTCCCACAAAGAACTGACTTGCAAGTCAAACTCACACTGAGCAACTTGCTCACCTTTTTGAACAAGCCAAAGAGGGCTTTTATTCCCCTCCAGTTTACGTCTGTAAATGCCTTTACATATCTGAGAAAGGGTATATGTGAGAATCCAGGTTAGTTGTTGTACTTCCTACAACTGCTGCTTAAGATTTCCACTGCAGAAGATAAAAGAACTCAAGTTCAAAGCCATTTTCATCAAAAGGAGATGGTGTGACATCTTTCTCAAATAAGGTTACTAAACAATGATTTTGGAGAGAGAAAGACTTTAGTAATTAATGGAACTTTATTTGCTTCTACATAAGTTTGGAACAAAGACATGTTCCTGGTTTTGTTGTTGCTGTTGTTTTGGGTTTGGAGTGTGTTAGTTGGTTTTGGGTTTTTTCTGTGGTTTTTGTTTGGGTTTTGTTGTCTTTTTTGCTTTTGTTTGTGGCTTTTTCTGGTTGGGTTTTTTGGAGGGGGGTGTATTTTATTTTTTTGTTTGGTTGCTTTGTTGGGTTTTTTTCTTAACAAGGGAAGGTATTAAGAGCCATGTAACATTGTGCACAATGTCCATAATCAAGAGGTAGTCACAGGAACTGCTGTAGTGAATCCCCTCACTACTCCCAGCTTCCGTTCCAATTGAACTCTCTCTGAGAGAGCATCCCAGCTTACCAGCTTGTTGCACATTGGCTTAGGTATATTTATTATACAATTTGAGTATCTGGCCATATATATTTTGTTCTTAGCCCATATTAATACTTGTTGACACTACAAGAAATTTGTATATGCTTATTTTGAGCATATATACATTATATAATGAGAAAGTTTGCTGTATGTAGGCCTGGCCTTCTTTTGATTTAAATAGCACTTAGACAACATAGAGTTCTTCAATGCAGCAAAAGAATAGAAGAGGCTTCTTTTCCAGGACCAAATTTATCCTGAAAAGGGGAGGAAGTGGTTAAACAAAGCAATCTCCATTTCACTGTATAGATCTGTTCCACGTTGAAACTGTTATGCACCTCCCTCTGTGTAAAGCCAGAAGTCTGTATCTTTTCTTCTTTTTTACACTGTTTTCAATTTGATTGTTTACACTTTTTTGTTGTGGTACCCACTGGATTTCAAGATAAGATTGCTTTTTATCCACAGAGGTGGTCTCCACAGATTAATCCAAACACAAGAACATTTTGTGAAGCTTCTGAACAATTGAAATCTCAGAGTTTCAGAGGTGGAGTTTGGATGAACACACATCTTCACCTCTGTTGCTGCTGCAACTGTTAAAGTTGCATATAAAAAAACGATTTTTCCCATTAGGATTTCAGAAAGGAAAGGCCACAAGCTTCACTTTGAATTGACACTGTAAAGTCTATCTATTGAGAGATGTAGTACAATACGCATTTGCTAGATGTTAATAAGTTGTACCAAAATTTGAATTTGAATGGAGGCTCTGTTCTCTGTAAACAAAGAGAAGCAAAACCACTTTTCCAAATGAACTGCAACATGTTCATTGTTCTTCAAAAAAAAATAAAGGGGAGAATAAAGAAGACAAAGAGGAGATGAAAAAAGACCTACTAATGAAAAGGTTGTTTCAGTAAACATTCTTGCTCACTGCTACAACCATGCTACTTATTTCATGAGAAATTTTGCTGTTGCAGGGTTTATTCCCCACTTTGAAATATGACTTTTAGGTAATGTCATTTTTTTTTTTTCCCTGGAACAATATATAGAAGTATTTGACCATGTGCTAATGAAACTTTTTAGACAGCTTTGGTCACAATCCTAATTAGCAGCTACCTAAATCATTCTAGTTGTTTGAACCAGGACAGAGGAGGGTGTACCCACTGATTTTAGAGGGGAATTGTGCCATAATCAGGTTTAAAATGTTCAAATTTACTTTAAAAAATCCTGATTTTTAAAATTTAAAGCTTGTCTTAGCTAGATTTTTGCATGACCTTATGTGGCAAGACAATCAGTTTTAAATGCTGCTACTTTAATTATTTCCCACCTTCTGCATAGTCAAATCCAAGTATTTTTCCACCTTTTGGTATGCATTTTAAGTTCTTGTAGCTTCTTCTTTCGAAAAGAGTGAGCTTTGAAATGACTGCCCATTCTGCCTAACTCAGTTTCCCATGAGATCTCATCATATGCTGTTGATTTTATTACATTTTATTGAATTTATTGTTAGAAGCCTTAATTAACTTTTATTTTAACCATCACAGTAAATGAATGTAATGTATTAAAAGTACAAAATCTAGTGACAATGTATTTCGTTTTGGGTTGGTGTATAATCTGTCTATAATTCTATAACAACTACTTATACATTTATTGTATCATGAATTCCTGATGCCTCAGGTCCCACAAGTTAAGCATCTTGCCTAAATTCACACCCAAACTCTTTGAAAAAAAACAGAAATTCTAAGCTTGTATTTAAATCCATGTTGATTTTTCAGAAATAACTTATATCTGGTTTAGGGATGTTAGAGCTTTGATGCATACACAGATTATTGTGGGTTTGCATATTATTTGGCATCACCTGCTCAACAGAACATACCAAAGCGCACATTCTTGCCCCGCAGCATCCTGCAAGTCATCTGAGGAAGTGCATACATCTTTCAGTAAAAGGTAAAATTACCTCAATACACCTTGTATTTTCTGTGGAAGCCACAGAACAAGCCTGTACCCAAAGGACAGACCTTGCGTGTTGCTGCTATGAGGTAGCTTGCTATTCTGTGGAACCTTCTTTGGGTGTCTAAACATTTAGCAGTATGATATATGCCTGGGTGAGTGCGGGAAGAGCAAACTTTTTGCTCTTACTTGTTTGTTTGGTCTGTGTGTGGCTTTTCAATCTACAGAAAAAAAGGATGGAGCAGTTTCTGTCTTTGAGACTTTTATTGTCATTCTTACATTCATGGCAGTTTGTCAAGGAGTAAGTTATATTAAAAACAGTGTGGACTAATGAGGATATAATGAGATGCCTTTGGCTATCCAAGTTTGATTTGATCAGAGATATAAATAAATGTAGAAAGGACTAGGTAACAAAAATAAACCAAAACCAAAGCAAAAAACCCAAAGCACTTGAAGAGAAATAGTTTGGCATCTTTATTCATTAGAAGTTCTGTGGGCAATACTAGTTTCAGCTTTATTTTCCTTAAACACCAAATATTACAACAGCAACAAAAAAAAAAAAAAAAAAAAAAAAAAAAAACCACACCCAAAAACAAACAAACAAAAAAAAAACACAACACAAAAAAAACCCCAACTATTCCAGTTAGAATTCCCTGTTTATAAGTTTCCTGAAAAGCTAAGGAAATTGGGCAATTATAGTGGGTTTTTAAATGCTGTTGAAAATTTGTTAAAAATAATCCATCTGATAAACTCGGGTAGTAATAAAATCATAAAATAATAAAACAGGACAAGTTGGAAGGGACCAAGAAAGGGAGCCTGAATGAGATTATCTGTCAGGCTGTCCAATTGCGTCTTGAAAATCTCCAGTGATGGGGACTCCACCACATCGCTGGGGACGTTGTTGCAGTGGATGATTGTTCTCACTGTAAAAAATTTCTTTCTTATATCAAGATGAAACCTCTCCCTGTGGAACTTGAACCCATTGCCCCTTGTCTTCTCCCTGTGGCTCCCTGTAAAGGAAACAAGAGCCTCCATCCTCTTTGTAGCTGTTATTTAAGTACTGTAATATTGTGATGAGTTTTCTTAGGCTGTTTGCCTATTTACTCCTTGATATATTTTTATTTTTCAAAACAAATTCCTAGATACGAAGACAAACTTTTATGTGTTGTTAATAATACCAGTTATTAGTCATTATGTGACTAATTCCCTTTTTCCTGCAGAAAGAGAGGGAAGTTTGCTATCAGCACTGAAGTGCATGAGACTGGGTCCATAGCTGCTAAGTCAAGGTGCTGGTTGTGTAGTAGCTTCTTTTCCCACCACTGCTTGGGTATATATTGCCTCTAGTTATGATTTTTGGAATGTTTTTCTCCAAACAGGTTCTAATTTCAGATGAGTCCTGCTTTGCACAGCTACCAGTATGAAACTAAAATGCTTTCATGTCTCTTCATTGTTGGGGTTAAGTTCCTCTTTAAGGTCTTTTTGTAAGCTGTTCGTAATTACAGGTTTCCTAATAAGGCCTCAGAGGAACTGAGTTTTGTTTGATAGCAGATCTTGTAACCCAACGTTTGTGCAGGCTGTTTTGAGACATTTAAATTTGTGGCTTCAGTTGAATTATTTCTTGAGATGTGCTTGATTTCCATTAAGGAATTAAAGTAACAACCACAGAATCGAGATCTGTACAATACCTCAGTCTGGAAGACAGACTTTCAACAGGCTCAACATTAAAGTCTTCTTCCTTACTATCTAGATTGTCTAGATTATAGAGGACACCAATTGTATTTTAAGGAAAACTAGACCACAATACAGTTTAGCAGGAGATTTGTCTTTATAATGAGTCTCAGTAAAGTACATTGAAAATATTTTTACTTGGTTAGTTAATTTGTATTAAATTCCTCCATAAACATCTTCAGTCGGAACTAGGCTTCAATATATTGTCATTGGCTACATTAATTCTTACTTAGAGTATTCATATGCATGTAACTTGATTGAAACAATCTACTTCTACATGCTTAGCAGTATGTCTTCTTTTAGGTAATCTAAATTAAGTTTTTGAAGTCTTTCCATATGCAAAAGCTTCAATTTCTACAGTGATAACTCATGACGTTAATTTTGAACACTTCTTTCTATTTGTATGTCTACTTATCAATGATAGACAATAAGTTAATCATGAGTCAACAATGTATTGTTGTGGCCAAGAAGGCCAATGTTATCCTGGGGTGCATTAAGAAGACTGTGGCCAGTAGATCAAGGGAGTAGGCCAGTAGGTCATCCTTCCCCTTTATTCTGCCCTGGTGAGGCAATATCTGGAATACTGTGTTCTGTGCTCCCCAAATCAAGAGAGACAGGGAACTACTGGAGAGAGTCTAGTGGAGAGCAGTGAAGATGACTGGGGGACTGGAGCATCCCTCTTATGAGGAAAGGCTGAGAGAGCTGAGACAATTTAGCCAGAAGAGAAGACTGAGAGGAGACCTTATCAATGTCTATAAATATCTAAAGGGTGGGTACAAGGGCAATGGAGCCAGACTCCTTTCAGTGGTGCTCAGTGACAGGACAAGGGCAATGGGCACAAGCTGGAACACAGGAGGTTCCATCTAAATATGAGGAAAAACTTTTTTACTGTGAGGGTGATGAAGGACTGGGACAGGCTGGCCAGGGAGGTTGTGGAGTCTCCTTCTCTGAAGATATTCAAAACCTACTTGAATGCAATCCTGTGTAATGTGCTCTAGGCAAACCTGCCTTGCTGAGTGGGGGGTTTGGAATAGATGTGCTCTAGAGGTCCTTTCCAACTCCAATGATTCTGCATGATTCTGTGTGAATTGAGCTTTCTTAATTTCAATTAACTTCTCTGACAAATCCTTTTCTGTGTTTAAGACAGTTTCCAATGGCAAAAGTGTTTCTTCTATCAGGAATTCACCATTAACATTAGAGCAGCTCTTTTTTAATGTACAAAAGATTACTTCTTAATATGGAATTAATTTACTGCTGTGGTGCACTAAAAATATATTTAGGTTAGTATATTAGGCATGATCAAATACTATAATAATTTTAATTCTCAAATAATTGTTCTTATGGAAATTAGAAATAAGGTCTTTTTTTTCATAGACATGTTTTTAAGTGCTATTTCCAAATGTATTGATTGCTCTTAAATTCAGAGCTATTGCCCTTATTGAAAATTCAATGACACAGCTCCTATTAACATAAAAATAGCTTCCTATAGGAATAATATGTCCATTCCCAGAATATGAAGACCAACAATACTCTGATGTCTCAGGGTTCTGGAAAAAAACCCCATATGTCTAGATGAAAATCTTGGGTATATTTTCCATTTGACATTGCCCAAGAGACTATACATAAACTTAGAAAAATTCTGAAATACAAAAATCCTAAATATTGAAACAGTGTGTTTATAGTAAACAAAATTTGCAGTGAGGCATATGTAGATGCAGAACTAATTTTTGCCCACAATTGATGAGCTCACAGCAACCATTCATAGCTGTGATATGCTCTGTGACTCACAAGTTATACATGAGGCCATCAATAATGACTAGAAATTTATCATGTATTTACAATCACTTCATTCAATATCTTTTGTCTTGTACACACATCTCCTTGAAAACAGGCTTCGTAACAAGGTCAGGACCTTATGAAAGAAATACAGCATTCAGGAACAATTAAGTAAATATTTATACAACTGATTTTTTTAGGAATATTTCTTGCATATATTTGTTAATATTTGTCTAGTTATGTTCATGTTGGGGCAGATATAGAAAGCACTGATTCTGTAGAAAGTCCACCACTGAATTTGACAAGCTTTGATCTGAGCTTGATAGCCATATTTTGGCACTTGGTTGCTTAACTGAATAGTGCAGGTGTAGGATTGGAGACAGCTAAAGAATCCCTTTAGTCTGCCATCAGTGGGTTGAAAAGTAACAGGTAAGTTCTTTCACACAGACACCATCTGCTCAAATAAAAAGAATAAAAAAAGAAAGGTAGACCTTCATGATTTTGCTCTCATCAGTCAATCCTTTCCTCCCCACCTTCCCCAACCCCAAGCTCTCTCTCAGAAAAGTGAGACACAGCAAAGAAGAGGGTCCCCAGTATCTAAATGTCTGCTGACTGCAGAGTCAGGTCAGATGGATTACTCCAAGGATGATGCAATACAGAAGAAGTTACTTTTCAGGGAGGGTAGATTTAGATTGTGCAAGGTTTGAAAGTTTACCTGTCACACATTTGTTAGAATTTTTTCTTGCCTCATCTCTGACCTTTTCTTCTCTATTCCAAAGGGTTGCATTATAACATTTTCCTTCTTTCAGTATAATTTAAATTCGGTGAGCGTGTACAGCACCAATTTTGTTTCCATACTGCTACAGCAAAAAATGCAACTGAAGAGCTCAGTGTGACTAACAGCTTCTCAGTTGCCTCATTGTATACCACGTTAAAATGGTCTCTCTAGTCTAACAATAAGTACAATAAGTGGACGTTAAGGACAAAAGGGTCATCTGTAATCTCTACCTACTTGCTAATAATGAATATTCTTTATATGCAGGATAATGCCAGATTTAAGTCTATTTTGGGTGGGGTTCTGTGGGGAACAAAGGGAGGCTGGCATATACCTAATTCTAAGCGATATAATCAGTATGAAAAATGTCATCTTATTTCCTTTCAGAAGGTTTGTCACTATCTTAAAAAAATTTGTACAGGGCCAATGCACTTATTAAAATTCATAAGGTCTTAACTTACCTGTCTATGTCACCAACTGACAGAATGTTTTTTATCTGTTTCCATTTCTACAATCTTATTCTCACATGAAAATGGGATATTTTTGAATGTGGTAAATAGAGAAATGATGTCAATTTGATTTTTCTGCCCTTTGTTTATCTTATTCTTTGTCAATCACATTATCCATGTTACACATCTAAAGCCCTTTGATTCTCTTCTTTTGTTCCACTTATCATTTTTATTGTATATATACACACATCTCCCCATCCCACACAGACACATATAAATTCTTGACACATAGCACTGACAAACCACTTAGATTACCACATACAGATAAACAGATGACACTGAATATGTCATAGCTCCTCTATTCAAATAGTTCTTAAGCTTCAATGCCAAGATAAAATAAATGTTGCCTTTTTATTTTCCCCAGTCTCATTATATGTGGGAATGACTTGAAGTATGAAATCTTTTCATTTCTTAGTCATAGAAACTCCTTCTTTCCTCTATAATGACATGTTTTGTTGTTGTTTTAAAACTGCTTTTCTGAACTTATTTGAAAGGCATGAAATTGGAAAATATTCAGAAGTTGAAAGTAGTGTTAACTTAACCCCTCCTGGTAATACAAAAGGGTATTACAGAAAGGAAATTATTCTCAGCCGTGGCCTAAGTCAATATTGGTAAAGCCAACTTCCTAAATGTAAGCCTTCCCCAGAGCTTAGTGACTTTGAATTTGGTCTTAAAGTACTGATATCTTCACCTTATTAAAGTCAGTGGAAAGTTTGACATTGACTTTAAAGGGAGCATAGTTTAAAAATATTTATTTAGCTTATACTATTTCTGCACACCCCTCCCTCAGTATTAGATACGGTACCTAATGCTAATGGGCATCCTGAAAGGATTGGTAAATGATTAGATACAGGGAAGAATGTCCTTTGAAAGTAGCCTCACGTTACTAGCCTCACATTACTATAGACAAAGCTGTACAAAAATGTGGTGAAATAAGTTTTATACCTCTTGACCTCTAGATAAAATTAGCTGGGATTTGTTTCTAAAATGTTTGCTTAATTCTGGAATATTCTGTTTTATCCTCTTTCTGCTACAGGGGAAGCCTTGCTTCTTTCTCTGACATTGTCACCAGGCTCGTTCCCTGCTGGCCAAATTTCTGTCTCGTTTACCACCGCTGCAGATGTTTTGTTGCCTAGGTAACATATTCCATTCCTTTCTACTTTTGTTCAAAAAAAAAAAACCATGAGTCCCTCTTTAGTATATATCTGTGTCCCTGATGGTGGACTGAGCTTGTTGTCTGTTTGATTAAAGGGACCAGGAGTCAGCTCTGGTCCTGCAGTGAAACTACAGATTTTCTTTTTTTAAAGTGAGCCAACCAAACCCACCAAAATGCTGCTAATTATTAAAGGTTGGTTTATTAGGACATAAACATATTACTGAAACAAAATAATTAATGAAATAGAGAGGCTAAATGAAGCTGTGAAAATAAATCTTACCTAAAACCACAGTGTCGGGGCAGGATGATTTAATTTTCCAGCCTGGCTTTGTAACACAGCATTTTCCCCGTTTTCCTTAGTTGAACCAGTCCCTGCTGTCCCCAAAAGGGTCCATTGCAGAAAATCCCCTTTCTACACCTACTTCAGAAAGTGTACACAAATAAACATCATGGTCTGGTTTTGATCCTGTGCTGCAAAACCTGTGCAATGGACTCTTGCTCTATACTCTGAATTCTGAAGGCTTGAAAAGGTTACCTGCATTCTTGATAGTAGATATAGATACCCTTGAATTGCTAGACGGGAACTGCAGCTCATCTGTTCTGTGATATATGCAGTAGCATTTTCCTGAGAGCTCCTGGCAGTAAATTATGAAATGCTGAGATAAAAAATTCTGGTCTAAGAGGAGATACTATTCCTGCGCTGCATTGTTTTAGGATTTAGTAAGAAAATAATGGGGAGAAATGTCTCTTCTGTTCAGGCTTATTTCCCACTTTTTCTGTGCACACTGAAATAAAAGATAGCACAAATGTTTTCAATAACAGAGTAAACCCGAGAAGCTGTTTTCCTATGCTGGATGAATGTCTGAGATAGAAAAGTAAGATCCTAGTCACAAGAGAGGGAAAGAGAAGAAAAAAAACCCCTAAGAAAACAGAATTCAAATAACAGCTGAAAGAAAAGTAAATAATGACGTGAATATACAACCAAGTTTCAAGACATTTTGTGAAGACAATTTCCTTAAAGGTCTTTAAAAAAGCAAAAGAACAAAAAACACTGAATGAAAGATCTTTCTGACCCTCCATGCTCATATTATTAATATTCAAAACAGGTAATTTGACAACCACAGGAACTTTTTTCCTCAAAAAATTTCAAAATGAGAAATGTAATGTAACCTTAGCTTTTTCTTTTAATATAGCCCTTTTTCTACTTGAGTCGTTAGAAACATTTGCTTCCAAATCTTATGTTGCATTGTGACAGAGGGAACATCTAATGTGTCTGCTCTAAAACTCTATCTTCTATTCCTGCTTTAGATCCCAGCTGCACAAAGCCCAGGTACATTTGAGATTTTGGAAAAAAAAAATGATAGAAGTACTATTGAGGACTTGGGTATGCCCTTGTAATGTAGATGGGCACTCTTTTTTCTTTTTTTTCCTATTTATTTTTCCTGTCATGCAAGATAATATCTTTATTCTAGTATTTCTCTTACATGGTAGCTGTATCTTACATTGAAGATTTTGCTACTGTGATATCAAGATTACAGAAAAGTTTTGAAATTTTTTACCTTAAAACATTACTTTCCTTTCTTAGACTCTATATACCGGACTTACATCTTGTCATAGCATTGGAGTAACTATTTGTGTACATAGGACGCCTAAACAAAATGTTCCAATACTCCTTTATTGAAAGCAAATAGATAGTGCTACAAACTCATTGGTCACCAACAACTGCAATAATGAATTAAAGCTGCACAAATGAGAACACTGAAACTACAGTCACATTCTAGTTTCCTGTCACTGAAGATTTACTTTAACCATTGAAAAAGTAGCTAAAATAACAGTATTAGACTAATGAAAAATACTGTGACATGTTGTCCATGTTATTGTTATTAACCTTTAAGTAATTTTTTTTTATTTTAGTATATATTGCACATCGCATATTTTACCACAACATAATAATTTCGTATTAATTGAGTATAATCTGTAATTTGAAAAGCCAGCTCTCTTTATAACAGAAAGCCTTTGGAATTTTATATGAGAACAGTAAAAAATTAGTATTGCTTTATGAGGCTAATAAAGCAAAGCAAGAAAACTATACTGTTGTAATTTAAATTCCTTTTCTTGCCTCTCAGTGTGTGTACTGCTGATGGTAATTGTATAAATTAAATAAAAGCTAGGTTAAAAAGGTAAAATTTTGACATGAATTCTGATTAGGTTGACTTTAGGGTTCTCTGATTCTTACTGCTCTTCCTGAGGTACCATGAAGGAGCTTGATTTTCAGACATGCTCAGCACATCATGAAGTCAAAATCTCTTATCACAGCTTGACTGCCTGGTAATGAGGCACACAAAGTCCATAATTTTGAAACTGTTGGCCACTATGTCAGAATTTACCTCCTGTTTGAGATCTGAGGATCTTCATTCAGACTCATTACCAGGAACTGATGCAGTTCAGCTAAACTGCTTGTCAGACATCTGATGATAAGAATTTTATCCTATTTCTGTAATTTATACCTAAAGAGATATTACCAATCTATTTCACCTGGCTAGAGCACATGTTATTTTTCTACTGAAAATTATGTTGAGTTCTGTCAAAAGTATGAAAATTTTTTTTTTTTTTTTTTTTTTGGTCTTGACTAATTGACCCCACAGGCTATCTTTTGTCACCTGCTCCAGCAGGCTGTGGAAAAAGGAGGGCAGCACTTTTGGCTGGACTATAGGATGAGGAGGACACCCGCCTCCAGCCTTACTTTTTCCCTGCAGTGAGGGTAGGGCCACCAAGTAGATAATGTTACTTACTCCAGAGAGAAGGCAAGAGAGAGATATTGACTGGGTACTTATAGACAGACATTAGTCATCACCTCCCTTGCCCTTTGGCATGTTAGATGTTATGCCTTCCTAAAGCCAACATATGTCTATCTAATACATGTAGGACCACATAAGCGCTGTGGGCACTTCTGTCAGCAGCGGTAGGAAAAAAAGGTGTTATTTACTGATATTTACTGGTGTTATTTATTTCTGGAGTTCTGCTCATTGCAGGTTGTGCCAAGCCTGACAGTACTTCTCAGTGAAATGCTATGGCAAATGCTGTACTCTTCAGCCCAGAACTGTTGTCAAGAGGAATTAGTCTGTCAGCATGGTTCAGCTCTTACAAATTGCTAATGGATTTTGTGCATGTGTTATCTCAAGCTCCAGTACTGCTGGTTTTGTGTGAATGTACTTCTGGAAAACTATGTTGTTATAACTAATAGTTCTGTGTCATGTGTACAACTGGGGAGAAAATTTGTTTCTGACTTCCTTTGGGTTTTTCCTTTTATTCCAGGTGGCACAATGTCCCAGATCCTGATTTTCCTAATCCTTTTTGTTTTTTAGTTCTTTCTTTGCATATAAGGGCAATATTTATTTAATGATTTCCAGCCATGAAGCTCTGCCCTAGGTAGTCCAAAGGTACACTGAACCCTGTACCCTACAGTAGCAGACAAGAGAGGATGTTTAGAGAAGAGCATGAGAATAGATCATGCCTAGATCCTTCCCCATTACTTCTCAGTTTTCAGTTTATATTCTAAAAAGAGAGCACAGGTGATGACTGGTAGAAGGATTCATCACCATTAGTTTTACACAGGCAATGACAAAATGAGGAATAAGCAGATGGACAACTTCATCCAGACATCCAAACAAATAACTGAAACCATTTCTCTTAGGCAAGGTCTAACAAACAGTAAAATATCACTATCAGAGAATATCTGACATTGATGTAAAAAAATATTTTCATGTGCCTAAATTCATTTGCACAGTTAGACTTGGACTAGATTCAGGATTGATCCTGTATTCTAATTTGGAGCCATAACATTTACTTAAAGAGACAGAAACTATAGAGTCAGTTCCTAAACTGGGAACTACCCAGTGCTTGCGTAATCACTAGATGCAGGTCTGCATAACAGGAGCTTTAAATATGCAAAACAAGGGCAGACCTGGGCTACTGTGCATTGGAGCAATCCAATTCTGGGCAATCCAAATGGGGATTAGGTGTAAGATTTTATTAAAAATGGCAATACTCTTATAGGTATTAAATTAATTAATCTCTATACTATTTATGGTAATATTTTGATCATAATTAAGCTATTTAGTATTAATGAGGATGTACTATGTGGTACAAAAGTCCTAAAAATTTTGTAGTTAAAAAGCCATTCAATTTTTATGCTGCAGCATCATGACATGAACATTATAGCATCACAAGAGTGATAGACACAGTCTCACTGTGTCCTTCACAGAATTCTATTTCAGCGGGTCACAGTAAGGGAAAAAAATCTCCCCTATTCAAAACTTACAGCTTCAGATGATGTCAGACCCAACATCACCAGTAGACTTTTGTAAATTTTTACCAGACACCTGCCATTCACAGTAGTGAAATTCTAAAAGCATGATTTTTCTGGTTTGTTTTTTTTTTTTATTTTTCTACCTCTCTACCCTTTTTGACCTCTATCTTACCTCTTCTCTCAGGGGATCTTCAACCTGTGAAAGCAATAGCCACATTTTCTTAATGTCTCATGTTACCCTACCAAGCATGTGTTACCCAGCAGAACCTGGTGCTATAGTTGACCATTGAGACTTTTCTTTCTTTTCTTAATTGTTTTATTATTTATTTTTTCCAACTTTTTTTTTCTTTCTTTTTTTTTGAGAATGGATACTTTTACTGAAAAATTGATTGCTTTGCCTGCATCTTCGTTTGACTCAGAGCTGCACACCTAACAGTTATTACATTCCGGTGCAAAGGAGACGTGATTTTTTATTTTTTATCCACTTTTTTTAGCAAGTAACCTCTGCTTTGATAGACATAGAAAAATGAAGAATACATTCATTGCGACTCATTTCCGAAAATAATTGATAGGCATGTGTGGCTACATAATAAGCCCAATATTGAAGAAAGTAATGTATTTTGCATTTCTAACATAGCACAATAAGGAAATATTGGCAATGTTGTTCTAGAGCTTAGCTGGAATTCTAACACTGGTGAAAAATATTTTCCTCCTTATGCTGAAGATTGAACACACTGATTTTCCATCTATGTCCTATGAGTTTATCCTTGCTAATTTAGAAAAAAACAACTGAGCAACCTGCTCCAGTTGAAGGTGTCCTTGCTCACTGTAGGGGGGGATGGACTAGATGACCTTTAAAGGTCCCTTCCAACCAAAACCATTCTATGAATCTAATATCAAGCAGACTTACCTGGAAGTGGTACAACATTTGTTGTGTTAAATAAACCAAACCACACTGCTTGAATGGCAATATTGCAGTAGTACAGCAGGGAAGAGGTGGTCTCAGATATGACTGCATGATAAACGTAAGTACCTTTTATTTTTTTTTCCTTTCCTTTTTTTTTTTTTATTTTTTTTAATTTATTATTTTTACTGTTTTATTGCTAGAGTGTTTAGGCAGGACTTGGAGAAACCAGCCCCTTTCTATCCTACACAATCGCTGCAGAGATCTCCAGGATCTGTGTGAGGGGTTCAACAACACCACCAGAAAATGGACAGGTCATCATCAGCCAGCCCTGATTTGCCCAAAGTGACGTATTGAGAGGAGATTCAGTGAGCTACAAAAGGTCACCTAGGATTTTCTTCTGTGATACTCTTACCCCAGTGGAATTTCCACGAAGCACTGAATGTTCTCTGTACCCTAAGTGCAGTGTTTCTAAACCATAACCACCTTTCTTGGCTCCAAAAGTCTACAGACTATTTTTACAGAGCTTGGGCAGGCAAGTACATTTATAGCTCTTTGCTGGTGTATGTAAGATTGCCCCAAGCTACTCAGATAGCTGGCAGAATGACACATCAATTTTTGCCTCTGAAGCTATGACTCTTACCTATAACAACAACTTTCTTTTGTTTGCAAAGCATGGGGAATTAATTGAATGAAAAGGTTGATCAAAATAACAAAGGAACCATTTTTTTTTCTACTTAATCATGAAGGAATTCACATTATTTCAGCAGCATCAGGAATTACCCTTAGTAAAGCTTGACTGTCAAGATTGTGTATCCTCAGAAAGTAATTCAGAGCAAGTTATCTCCTCTTTTGAGAGATAAATGCTGAGGAAAAAAATGTGATTTCTTTCCTTATTTCATTTTGCTGGTTATGGTCATACAGCAGTTACAATTACAGATCATAACTTTATAGCCTGCATGTATTAGAAGGAAAAATGTTACAAACTGTATCCACTTTGTATATTTCTATAGCCAAAATATCGCAAGCTTGAAAATCATCACAGATGCGCCAAGATAGCTAAATAAATCCTTTAATATACTCTTTCTGTCAGTAGAGTATTTTCTTGAACTGGTGTCTGCACATGGGAATCTGGAAAAAAGATGCTCCCTTCCCCATTCTACTGGACTACCTAGGGTTGGGACTTTGGTCATGGTGTGCAGGAGTAAGTGTAAATCTGTGAGGAAAGATGAGCTGTGTCTTACCATTTCTAAGGGGCAAAAAGGAAGCACAGAGATTTCCAAACTATCCATGTCAGGTTATTTTAAGTATTTAACGCTGGTGTAATTAATTACCTACACAGTAAATGAAGAAAACAGTTGTCTCTTAGAGATGACTCATCCATAAGAGAGATGGCTATATGCAGGTGATACATACCCTGCTCAAAGACCTGTTTTGGGTCATGGGGGCTTCTGGGTTGCTCCAGAAGCAATGAAAATTTTGGTTGCTACCAACCAAGTGACTCTATGCTGCAATACTTTATTATTTTCCTGCTGAGCAATCAGTTTTATTCCCCAAAGCAACAGAAGCACGCCCAGCCAAAACAATTTCCCATTAACTAAAAAAAAGTACCTCACTACAAGTTTGGTTTTAGACCTCCTGCACTTCTGCTCCAAGGTCTTTTCCTGTTAATATAATTATTTTACCATTTAGGAGAGAGGAAGGGGAGAGTCATTCTTGAGGCATCACATTTCTAATAAGTTATGTCTGCAATCGATTATTTTCTCCCTAAACCAAAAAAATGATGCCATCTTGGGATAATAAAAAGCCATTTTCAGAAATATATTCTAGTAAATTACAACCCATACTGAATCTGGGTGCTGGTGTTTATTTAAGAACTAGCATGATTCGATCTTTTACTCTGCTTAATCATCCCATACACTCATGCTCCATTGGGCATGGGCATTGCCAGGTCTTGAGTTGCCTTCCCCACAGGGAGGGTGCTTCAGGAATGTCAGGCAGAAAGTCATACCAGTTCATTCTGTGTCACTGCTCACACTCCCCCACCCGCTGTTAGTGGCCAAGGTCCCCAAGTTCTCATTGGCATTCCTTTCCACCCAATAGCTTGATCTCTAGGATTTTCCTGCTATTCTGGGGTCTTTCCTGCAGGCAGGGTCTGCACCTTCATCTTTCCATGACTGCTTCCTCTTTTTGGGACCCCATCTTTTTCACATGGATTCTTCTTTGCAGAACTAGAGACCCTGGTTTCCCAATCTAAATAGTCCCTGAGCAGAAGCACAATGTGATCAGCCTCCTGACTGGCAGCAGTTGTCTCTCTCAACTCATAGACTGTGGTCATGCCACTACTGTATCTTCCAGGTGCTATGAATGTTTGCAATCAACCCATACTGGCAGCAGTTAGCAAGCAGCAGACTTCAGAAATTCAGTTTCAGGCATTCTCCCAGTCCTGGGTTCAGCTGGGACAGGGTTAATTTTCACCAGAAGCTGGGAGGGCACCACAGCCAAAATAGACAACTGAACCATCCAATGGATATTCAATACCATACTGATGTCATGCCTGCTATATAAGGGTGGAGGGGAGGCTGGACAGGCTGCACAGGTGAGGGGCCATTAGGCTGGTGCACCTCTAGTCTGTTGATGTGCTTTTTATCACTTGCTTTGTATACTGTTTCATTACTGTTGTTTTATTCTCCTCTCATGTTGTTCTATTAAATTTTCCTTATCTTAACCTGCAGGGTTTCACCTTTTTCTCCCTATTCTTCTTCCCATCCCACTGCAGGTAGGGTGAACAAATGACCACATGGTGCTCAACTCCTGGATGGGTCTAAAGCACAGCACATCCATGTATATGCATAAATCTGTTGCTAGTTAGCATTAACAACTTAAGGGCTTTTTTCACCTAAAAGCACCTTATAGTGACAATGGATCTAATGTGCTATGGTTTTATGCTGCCATTTCTGTTTGGGGCCTGTTTCCTTGTAAAGGCCAAGGTCAACCATAGGTGGTTATTAATGACAGATGAAGAAGTCAAAGGGAATGAGTAAGAAATTCCATTCCAGTGTGCTCTTTTCTTCCATCTTTGCTACTTTAAGAGTCAGTCAGGCTGATCTGTCTGTGTCTCCTGACTGCACCTGATAAAGAATAATCTAGTTAAAAGTTATACTGTCGTCTTTGAATATTTTATGGATTACTCCAAAGCAAATGGTATGAGCAATGAAATTTGTCAGGCTATGCGTGAAAACAGAAGTTGATTTAATGATAAAACTTTTAGTCTGCCATGAATAGTGTTTCATTACAATGAAGCAAATGTTTTCATTTTAGAAGCAATTTATATAGCTCTGAAAGGCTATTTATATACTTATTAATATAGCAAAATTATTAATATTATAAATATAGAATGCTGCATTTAATAATATGGCTGCTGATATTTATGCTGATCAGTAGCTTTTTACCTGTCTTTACCAAAAAGATATAAAAGTTATTTGCTAAATCTAACACCCATGCCAATAGAGAGGAAAATATTATTGCAGAAATAGAATATTGTACTGCAGCAAGTGGCAACAGGGAGCTAACAAAAGCTGAAGTGGAGATGAAATTACAGAAAGGATGAAAAGTCATCAGCAGAAATAAAAATTGAGTAACATGAGATTAAACTATGTCTCCACTATCGCTTATCTTTAATTTTTGTGATGATTCAGCACCATTTTACTCATTATTGAAAAAAGTATATTGTCAATAATCTAAAAGGCACTTGCAGCCATCGAATTGGGGGTTTTTTTAAGCCAGTCCTATGGCTTGCATGAGCGTGAGAAGTACATCACAGAAATTGTTTGCATATTATTATATACCTGAATTATTTGTAAATAGTTTTATTACACTATGACAACTTCCTGACTGATCTTACTTTGCTGAAAAGTGTGAAGAAGTATTCTGTATGCCACCTGATTTATGTTCAGCATTAATTGTAACTTAACAGCATCCTCTAAGCAGAGGCTCTTATTTAAACTTTCGAAGTTAGTCAGTGAGCTCAATTCCCTTATGAATAAGTACCTGAAATAGGAATCGAAATACATGAGAATTGCTGAGTTATAATTTCTTAATCATAGCATAGCATAAATCATAAAGCTGACAGACCTATATTATGACAGCAGTTATAAAACCACTAGATTCAAAAGTCTCTATAATCTATTTCAGTTTTAGGATCTTGAAGAACTTTGAATAAGTAACCTCAAGTGAAAAAAAACCAAACCATTCCAAAATCATA
Organism: Ceryle rudis; assembly: GCA_033439905.1. NCBI lineage: Eukaryota > Metazoa > Chordata > Aves > Coraciiformes > Cerylidae > Ceryle > Ceryle rudis. The sequence continues at coordinate 26,775 of JAAGNO010029388.1, forward strand.
TTGGATACTCTGTGTTCTGTCTTTATATTGAAAATCATTTAGACATTTTCTTAAAGGAGAATTTGAAATCTGGTTGTAAAACCAGTAGAATAAAAAAAAAAAAAAAAAAAAGGTTTTTTGCTGGAAAGACCTATTTTTGTTGTCGCTTTTGTTACAAAACTTTTTTTTTTAATGGTCCACTTTGCTTTTTGCTGCTATTCTCTCTCCCTTTCCTGATTATCATCATAATTATTAAAATTACAGTCCTTAATTAATTGCTTAAATCTTTAAAAACTACAGGGTTTTTTGTTAGTATGTTGGGGGTTTTTTTTAGTAGTATGTTGATAAATTCATTATTAAAGTGCATTAATTAAGAATGATTTAAGGGAAGCTAAAATCTAAACCCTGTAGGAATCTAAACGGATGTCACCATCAAACTTCGGCCTTTGTAGAAGTCAGCCAGCTCCCGAGATGGACATTTGTTAAGTCTAAATGTTTAGATTTTATTCAGTGAACTTATAATGTGTTATACCTATACCTGAACTATCGATTTACAGCTCTAGAGAGCCATTTTCCTCTACAACAACTTCAACATCACTTTTAATTATGAGACTAATATACAAAAATAAGCAGAGTGGGGATGGGTATGTACCTGGGGCATAGAATGTTATTCTGAGCAGTGGCAGCAGTAAAGCCAAATTATTCCTGTGGAATATCTGATTCTTTTCATCTGAACATTACTTAGTATGAATAGAACATTGGACAACGCATAAAAATGTAAAAGTATCTTCATAAAAGAGTAGCAGCCAAGTTAGAAGGCATGCCTAGTCTTAATATAAACTAGCTAACTTTATCTCGATTAATGTTTGAACAAAATAACTTTACACTTTCTCTTTATAGCTTCTGTCTGCAGTGAATGTGTATTGCTATGCTGGAAACTGAAAAGTGAGTCTTCCTACCACATGGAAAAATTTCTTTGGGAATGAATATAGAAAAATTACTAGTAGGAGAAAGCTTATATGTTATATACATAAACACTGAAAACTCCAGAGTTCAGTGAACGAAGTTGAAATGAGTTATCAGGAGATGAACAAGGATATTTTTAACTAGCAGTGGTGATGCATAATCCTTCTAGCTAACCCTAACTTCAGAGCAGAGTCCCTGAAGTTGAGTAGTGCAAGTATGAAGCAGAGTCTAGTTAGAATCATGGGCCTATGAACTTTAATACACATATGAAGTTGATATTGTTAAAGAGAAGAGGTTGCTCGGGTGATCATGGTTGTTTACAGCAGTGACATAAGAGTCTCTCTTCTCCTCAGCTATCAGTAACAGATTTTCTGCTCTCCATTGTAAATTAAGTGAACACTTTTAGTTATTCAGTAAAGTACTTTTATTCCATGTATGGATTGTTCTGCTTCTGCAGATATGAGATCTCAGCGCACAGAAGTGATAACAAACCTGATATAAATTTGAGGAATACCTGGAAAGGTTGTTAGAATCAATAAGTTTTAATTTTAGTCAGTATTTGTGTTGCATGCATCCAGTCAAACTAACATAGGTTCTAACAGTTTTTATCAGCTCCCTGCGATGGACAAATTCCTCTCCCTGCAGAAAGAGGGTCACCCTCTCTTGTGTTAACTTAAACTGCGAAAAGAGAATGTGAACTGAATGTGATAGTGTAGCATCTGAAATTTCACTGACAGGTTTGTGAAGGTCTCATAATGCTATTTTAAAAAGTTGGTTTTGAATGGAAATGCAAAAGATGTGGTAAATTTGGGGGGATGCAGTGCTTTAAGAATACTGTTAATCTAGCTATGTGTAGCATCTGCAACTTGAGATATTGGTATAAGAAAAACTAGGTCATATTTATTTTACTATATTTGCCATGAAGCATATGCTTCTAAAATATGACAAAAATACTGTTTGTTCAGTATACAACTATTAAGTACATATATGTATATACATATATAAATGGAAATATAGGTGGTTTTGATTGGTTCTGGTTAGG
>JAAGNO010029389.1:8101-37350 GCA_033439905.1 Ceryle rudis
AAGGAAAAAAAAAAAACACACCAAAAAAAAAAAAAAAAGGAAAAAAACCCCCACAAAATGCATACTTATTTCATCTTCAGAAAATGAACATAGTAATTTCGGTGTTAAAACAGCAACATTTGAAAAGCAAGGTTTTCTACTTTTGTGGTTGCAAAAGGGTATTATTTCCTAGCACAGTAATATACTAAGCAGAGGATTTGTGGATGCTGAAAGATTACATGAGTTCAAAACACATAGGACAACATGTCACAGCCCACTAAACCTAGAACTATCATTTCTGAATCAGAAAGTCTGTGAATCTCACATTACAGGAGGCTTGGAAGAGTATAGCTGGAAAAACTGTCATACAGCTGGACAAGACTTAGACTGCTCATGAGGCATCAGCGACTGCTCACTGTCAGACCACAAGTTACTGTCACAGGGAGTACCTTTGGTCAAACCCAATACAAGATATTTAATATCATCACTTTCCATTGAAAAGTAGAACAAATTTTCAACAATATCTAAGACTTGTACATTTTTTATTGTGTTCCTAAAGCACATATAAGTCCAAGCAGACACAGTGAGTGTAGGTTTAATAACTAATACCAAGAAAGCTAACACTTTTTTTTTTATATTTTCAGGAAGTTATGAGAAATCTGGTTAAGAGATATGTTGCAGCAATGATAAGAGATGCCAAAACAGAGGAAGGACTGACAGAAGAAAATTTTAAGGTATGCATTTATTTATAAGTTTATAGGTGTTTTAATGGGATATTATAAGACTGTCAAGCACATTTCTTACACTCTTCAGTTGTTCAGGTATCATAACTTGCTTCGTGTCTGTGTGTGATGGGCCACACACAGATAGTATTGTACATGGAATTCATCAAGTTTCCTTCTTTTTTTAGCTGGATCAATAATCAGTTTTATGAGCTAATTTAAACTGTGTCTATGTAAGGGGTCACCAAAGTGTGATTAAGCGCGTGTTACAACATATTTGCTAAAGCAAGATGCAGATAGTTTCAGCACCCTAGGAAATTGAATTTTTTTCTGTGCTGTTGTGCCTTTATTTTTATACAGAACACCTTTTATATATATATATAAAAATTAAAAAAGTAAATAAGCAGTCAAATATTAAAATCCTTTGTCATGATGAAGTGAACGGGACCATATATATCACAACACTTACATCCATCACCGTGTATTTCTAACATAAAATATTTTTGTTACTATTGATGCATTGAACTCCAAACATTCAAAATTATATTAATCTGACTCAGTTTAAGCATGCAGGTACAGGCTGAGCTTATTGACACATTATTGCTTCATTCAGATCTTCTTAAGTGCCATCACATGCCGTGTACAGGACAACCAAGTGATTAGGCCCTGCCATCATGGGTTTATGAAGGGCCTGGTTGACTAACCTGATCTCCTTCTATGACAAGGTGACCTTCTTAGTGGATGAAGAAAAGGCTGTGGATGTTGTTTACCTGGACTTTAGTAAAACCTTTGATACCATTTTCCACAGCATTCTTCTGGAGAAACTGGCTGCTTACAGCTTGTATGGGCATATGCTCTGTTGGGTAAAAAACTGTCTGGATGGCCAGGCCCAAAGAGTGGTGGTGAATAAGAGTGGTGGGGTCAGTTGTAGGGGATTCAACTAGGCCAAGTACTGGCTCTTGCATGATCTTTACTACATGATCTTTTAAGGTCCCTTCCAACCCAAACAATTCTATGATTCTATGATATTGGTTGACAGCCAGCTGAATATGAGGCAGCAGCATGCCAAGAAGGCCAACAGAATCCTGGTTTGTATCAGAAATAGTATGGCCAGCAAGACTAAGGAAGTGTTTGTCCCTCTGCACCCAGCACTGGTGAGGCTGCACCTCAAATACTGTGTTCAGAAAAGAAAGACTTTGAGGTGCTGGAGCATGTCCAAAGAAGGGCAATGAAGCTAGAGGAGGGTCTAGAGCTCAAGTCTTATGAGAAGCAGCTAAGGAAACTGTGATAGCTTAGCCTGGAGAAAAGGAGGCTGAGGGGAGATCTTCCTGCTCCCTACAACTACCTGAAAGAAGGTTGGGGGTCAGTCTGTTCTCTGAAGTAACAAGTGATAGGACAAGAGGAAATGGTCTCAAGTTGCATGAGGGGAGGTTTAGATTAGAAAGTAGGGAAAAAAATTCACCAAAAGAGTTGTTGAGCACTGGAACAGGCTGCCCAGGGAAGTGGTGGAATCACCATCCCTTGAGGTATTTAAAAGATGTGTAGCTGTGCTACTTAGGGACATGGTTTAGTGGTGGACGTGGCAGTGCTGTGTTAATGGTTGGATTCAATCTTAAAGGTCTATTTCAACCCAAATGATTCTATGATTGTATGATAATCACTGTAGAGAAAATGAAGAGAAATAGGGACCTTTCAAAGCCAAGGTGCCCTCTGCTGAGACAGACCTTTAAGAAATAGAAGTTGCACTGGCTGAAAGCAACCTGCAATGACTAGCTCAGATTTAGCTGCTAGCAGCCAAATATCTAATGGAAACACATGAAGTCCTACCTGCACTGCTATTCCCAGGGAAGTGTGCATGTGTGTATGCCTTGTGCATTAATATGTCCCTGTGTGTGTAAGAGATGTTGTGAAAAGCTGATCAAAATGCTGTTGTTTTGGTGGGATACTACTGTCTACCAGATTGGCTGTAAGTCTTCAAGATGTCTGTGAGCCTTCGTCCACCACTGTCAGTGATTTCTATGAGTAGTCTCAGCTAAGGCACATTTCCTCTGAAGTTTCCTCTGATAAAGCTGCTGGGCACTTCTCTGTCTCTGTTAGTCTGCAAAGCACCTTGAGGATGGTATTATCTGGATGGTGAGGTTTATTACTGATTGCCAGCATAATTATTTTCTTATTTTTTTCCCTTTTTTAATGACAAGAATAAAAGTCAAAGTAGTTTTCAGCTCTGATGTTTCATCTTTCTTCCTAATTTTTAGGAGTTAAAACAAGATATTTCCAGCTTTCGTTTTGAAGTCCTAGGTTTGTTAAAAGGAAGCAAGCTGTCTAACTTGCAGACTGCAAACATGAACAAAGACACTGCCTCTCTGTCAGAAAATGATGAAAATAGTGAGAGTGAAGAAAATAAGAAAGGAAAGAAAAAGGCCTTCAGCCTTTTTGACATAACAACTATGATTCACCCAAGAGCAGCCACCATTGCCTCTGAAGCACATAATGTAAGCAACGGCTCAGCAATGATGGTGTCAGAGTCCACTAAGGAGAAACAAAAGCGTGTGAATTTTGTAACAGACATAAAAAATTTTGGATTATTTCACAGACGATCAAAGACAAACTCTGTCGAGCAGAGTACAAATAAAATATACACTGTTTCTGAGGAAGTTTCCCGTCAACAGGCAGAAGAACAATGTGAGAAAACTGCTGAACAGGAAGAGGGAGAACTGACCATGAACTGTGAAGTAAACATCCAAAGTCCTGATGAAAAACCTGTGTTAGCTGACTCACAAAATAGCAGCAACTTTTCAGAATCACAAGGAGAGGGAAGTATTTGCGTGTCAGAAACAGAGAAAATGAAGTTACAGAACTCAGAACCAGCCACATCACAGGATGAGCTGGACAAGGAGTTGGGCATTGGCATTGACTGTGATGGGAAACAGGAAACAATTTATCAGGGTGATTATGTGATAACAAGGTTGTGATGCTTACAGGAAGCATTTACAAATATATATATTTTGCATAGTGCTTTTTGGGGGGAATGTTTTAAGAATTATGTTAGCAAATGAAGAATTACAGTTTATAGTACTCAACAGTGGCACATGATCTTGTAACATAGTTGTCAAGAGAAAGGTTATACAGGGACTTTCTGTTTTGTAGCCTGCTTTAGCTTTCACAATTTGTTTTACATTTTTTAATAAATGGAAGCATCTTGTATTCTTGTACTGTTGCAATAACCCACAGAAACTTTTTAGCTATCTTTTTCAATTACAACAAATGCAATTTCTCTCATATGATAGTTGACTCCTATGATATTTTTCTATGCAAATAAAACGTAGCTTAAGAGACTTGTAAGCCTTTATTTAACTTGGTAGGTTCTTAAAAGATTCTGGGCACCATAATAATCATAAGTAGCTCCTGTCAGCATAATTCATTCAAGCTATTAGAATAATTTCTTTAAATTGCTAGAAACTTGATTTGCTTCAAAAGCTATACAGAAGCAAAAGAAAAAATATATTATTTTATTTATTGAAGGAATATGAATTATGTAAATTATGAAAGATCAGTTTATTTGATTATTTAATTACCGCTTCTCCCTCTCAGACAGAGCATTATCACCACCCTGATACCATTGTTAGAAACGCATTTGCACGATTTTAGGACTGTAAAAAAATTGTTTCCTATAGCAAAAGAAATATCTGTGGCTTCCTAAAAACTGGTGATGGATTACTCACCAGAAATCCATAATCACAGCCGCTACTGCTTTTTCAACCATCTATTTTTCCAAATATGGACAACCTATTCACTTTATTATTCAACTGCTTATTATCTTTTTCCTTCACCATACACTTGTATTTGCTAAGAGAAAGATACTTCGGGAACAAACAAACATACGATGAACCCCCAAGTACTTGGAAAAATATGGCAAATTGTTGAGAATTTTTTTAAAGGCAAGCCTTAGAGAGTTTCTTTGACGATTTCAGAGTTGGGGGGAACCTGACTGGAGGTTTTATAAAAAATACTTAGACATTTAAATATATAAAGAAAACCTAACAGTATTTTTCATAACTGATGAGTGACTTATTGTCTTAGTTAAAACCAGTATTTTTTAAATTAAACAGTCCGTTTCTTTTTAATCAGTGGCTCGTGTCCTACATTATTAAAAATGTAATTTACAACTGACCTAAGAATGACCGCCCTCAAACTCGCAGTACCATTTGTCTCCTCCCTTGGAAGCATGTGAAGTTACCACATCAGTGTGGTAATTTCATTAACTTCCCTAGCCCTGCTATGATAGATTTTGTAGTTCATATTACCCTGCATTAAGGAACCTCCGGATGCACAGAGTACAGTTACATTCCAGATAGAGTCCATGACATGAAGCTCCCACCTTGTAGGACCTGACCTAAAGCCATACAATTCTGGATCTAAACTGTACTGGTACTGAACTGAGTTTTGGGAATCCAAACAAACACCTCTCATCTCTATACTTTAGGTGAGTTTTCCATTTCTACTCTAAACGTGCTATTCTCTCTGAGTTTGTATACTGAAAGCTTCCTTCCTGCACACCTATTTGTGCCATGGCACATATGAGAGCATCTGTTGAACCAAATTGGAAAATATGAGCAGTAATTAGAAAATAGTTTGTACAGCTTTGCAACAATATGTTCAAACCACATTTGATTGCTAAGATATGGTTGATTTCCATCTAGGCATCTTGACTTCTCTGTGGACCCCCTCTCCTTCACGTCTTTCTCCTTGTCCATCTTTAGATTGTGAGCTCCTTGGAGCAGGGCCTGTAGCTTTTCTGTTTGGAAAGCACCTGAATTATTATTACAAGCATAACAAGAAATAAATAATAATAATGGTGGAATACCTTCATATCATTTTTACTAGGTCAACTCTTTTAGAGAGTTCTCTTTTCTACTCTAACATTTGTGCTAATGACATAAAGCCAATGTGCCACATGTTGTCACAAAGTTTTCTCTACCCTAGTTAACAGTCCTTCTCCACCACTAATTTCACTTCCTCATTCTTCATCATGGTTTTTAACACCTCAGAATCCTAAGCTTACTACCTAAGCTTTCTACCCTTTCACTAGCCAAATTCAAAACAAACAAGCCTGGATCTAAAGAGCTTTCAATGCATTCCAGTCATGTGGTTTCATTCTAGACAAAATGTGTCTGAGTGAGGTATTTATAATGCCACCAGCACCATTATCAGAACAAGTTAACTACCACAGGTCTTAAGAGCTCTGCCTATTTTTCTGCCATCATAAGAACCTGTTTCTCCTGTGCATGAAGCTCCCAACAGGGCAAAACCCCAGTACAGTTAACCTGAAACATCAGCCATGCCATCATATCATGACCCCACTTTGCTGGGAGTCAAAGTCTTGGAGTAGATGTAAGACAGAACAGTAAATACAGCCCAGGTGGTCAAGATATGTAGGCTTAGGGCCATGGCATTGTATTCCATAGCAATAGGTGGTCAGTCTTTTGCTGTCTTTTTAATTCATTTTGCAATCAAGTATTGAAATTAAGGTCTACTAAATAAAGCATACTTCAAATCAGCATTTGCTCTATTTTTATGTGATTCTTAGTCATCAGAGCCTGACACCAATAAGGACATGGTCCTGTTCCATTTAAATTTAATGGCAAATAAGCACCGCATTCTGTGAAAACAGATAAGAGCCCAAAATATGTCCAAATTTGAACTGATGGTGGACTTCTATTGCTTTGTAGACAACCAGAAAATCCCCTTCTCATTGGATGCCTTCAAGAGGATATGCGTGCCAAGAAAGATTTAGAGGTGCACAGAGGAAGGTTTGTAAATGCCACAGCAAAGGCATTATTAAGATTTGTAAAGCTGAGCATACTTTGTCCTCAAGAGAAATAAAAGGTTCAGACCTACCCATCCCTGCCTTCAGCCTCCATTAGCATCAGTGTAAGAGGAACACAAAAAAAAATCCCCCAGGACATAAACTCCTATAAAAACTAATCTTTTGAAGTAGAGATTAAAATCATTAAATATTTCAAGGAGTTAAAGAATTATCTAAATACAAAGAGGTTTAACTCCAATAGTAGGTTGTTCACAGTGATCAGAAAATGTTTTTTTAATTTATACTTTGTTGTTTTGGTTTTTTTTCTTGTAAGGACAAAACCTGACTGCCTTTTGCATTTCCAAGGGAAAAAGGTGGAGACAGCACAGCAGGACTATTCTACCCTGCCATAGCTGGGCAGGAGCCATCTTGAATTCTTGCTACCCCATCCTCCCAAGCGCAACAGGTCTGATCCAAAACAGACCTGGGTTGTGGTCATGTTTATCAAAACTGGTTTGACTGCCACTCTCCCCGGGCTACATACTGATTCACAGTCAGAGGTCAGTGATGCAAGGACTGCATGCTGTACTTTCAAAACAAAGTTGCAAAAGCTGCTTCTGACTCTACATGCTTTGCTGGCCATCAAGGGCACTGAAGAGGTGAGAGCCATGCATTGGAGAGTTCAGACTGTGGGACCCTGTATGCTCATGCAGGCCACTGTCCTACCTATATGTGGTAGAATATCACCAGAAAGCAAGCCAGGTAGATGCCTTTAAGGGGGAGCCATGGCTCTGCGGGTGATTTTAGTCTTGATTCCTTGGTCCACAGAGACCATAACATTTTGACTAGTGGAGCCAAACACATCACACATACTATTTGCATGATGGACTTGTCATGTAGCACTTTTTTTTTTTTTTTTTCCCTATAGGTCGAGATTTAATGAGAAATTCTACAACTTTCTTAATCTGAGTTTTCCTGTGAATAAGTAGTGTTTAGTTCCATGAGAATGTTTATCTTCATTGCAGCTTTAACTGTTGAAAGCTGGAAAAGCTGAGGAAATTTCTGGAAATTCTTTAAATGTTTGAAACGAGAATGTCTTTATTAACAGCATCCTTGGGTAGATCTTTCAAGAGGAAAATTTTTGTGTAGCTTCCTCACAGGAATAAAGCACAAACAAAAGACACAAATTATTACATATCCATCTCAAATTCTACAATAAATGTATTGCAGTCTATAACATCCTATTTCCTCTCTAAACCTCAGATGAATATTTAATCAGATTCTGGGAAGTATCATAAGAGAGAAAATAATTGTATCATGCTTAAGGATTGTGATGAGGCAATGAACTTCTGAATCCAGTTAAAAACATTTGATATCAAATTTTCTTCTGGAAATATAGAGGGACAAAGTGGACAACAATACAATCCATCTTAATTTTAAAGTCTCTTAAGAGATACCAACAGCTTTAGTGAGTAGGGCAACTTCACAAAAACAGTAGTACTGGCAATGGTACTGATAGTGATAGTAATTGCAGTGTTAGTAGTAGTAAATGCAAGTGTAATACTAGCAATCCTATGTGTTTGCCCCTGGGAAGTGGAATTCCTCGGTTCTAACCCCTGATGCGAAGTTTTCTGGTTTTCGTCATCTAGCAACTATTCAGTATAACACCAGTGAGCTATTCTTGGGGACAGCTGTTCTCCAATATTAATACTCTAATCTCTAAACTAAAAATCTTATTTCTCTGTGTTTCAACTCCTTGCCTAGCTGAAGCTTTAGTTAAGGACCCATTCACTGCAGCAGTACCAAATTAGAGTTCCTTTGAGACAGTTTATCGTTAAGTAGTTGGACATACTCCAAAATAAATTGCTGTGGTTAAGGATGAGTTTGAACCATCCAGATATGAAAAGGAATTGAACTCACTGAACTACATCAAGTAAAGCTCACTAGCCACTGTTTTAGTACTTGAGAAGTTGCCTTAATTGTATAAGTGTGAAAGAATGGAGCAGAGATCACTCTTCGTAAACATTAATACAACCAAAACCCAGGTGTGGCCTTCAACTTTCATGAACTTAAGACAGTAAGAGAACTCGGTCATACAATACACCTGAATTCTATCACAGGTCACTCCATCATATCCTCTGCTGATGTTAAATATAGTTATTAAATGTTTACACAGAGGAATCATTTCAACTGTTTATATTTGTACTGCTTGGGCAGTCATGTCTTTTAACTATATAGCTTTTGTCTCACTAATACTTGTTTTTCTGATTGTGGTCTTCCCCCTTCAGTCTTGGTTTTCTCTTGGTGCAGTCTAAACTGATTACGCTATTTCATGTTAACTAAAACTTTCTGCTCTCCTTAGCTGAGTGTCATAGTTACAGTCAAGTGCTGTGTAACATTAGGTGTTGCACTGTTTAGTACTGCTGTGTCCTTTTCAGTCTGGCCTTTAGTTTTTGCACTCTAATAGCCTTCTGCTGTGGAACTAAATCAATGCATTCAGAGGCCAGTGCAACTTTCCATTTCAAACACTGTCCTTAGCATCAGATTGTCTCTGACAGTGAACCTTGCCTCCTTCATATATTTTAGAGAGTTTACATAGCTAGTTATGACTGGAAACTTATCTTTCCAATAGCTGATAGATGAAATATCAGTTCCACATAGTGCTCCTTCAGTATTTATCTCTCACCTTTCTTCTTTGAAAAAGTAATTGATGGCGATCTTGTTGATAATGCAGTTGATAAGGCAACATACTCACTCATACTCATATTCATTTTAAGAATATCAGAGCTGTGCTTGCAATAGGGAGAGAGGAAGTATCCAATATGTAAAATAGGAGCTTTCAGATGGACCGAATCTCTAGAGACACCAATGCTTTCTAACTACTAATTGCCATTACTAATGCTTTCTAGTCTGAAAATTAGTAATGACACCTCACATGTGCAGAATTCATGTGAAACTCGTCCATGGCATGGAATCAAGAGTTAATTCATAAGAGCTTGCATACTTTTTATTCAATGGAACTGAAAAAGCAATAAAATAACCCATCTATATTTGTTTTGTATGATCAGCTTTTAAAAAACCTAAGTCATTCACAATAAAATTATTCCATGAATGTTTAAACAGGCAATAAAAGTTAGTGAGGAAGATAGAATAACCTTCTAGAAATTCTTGTGTTCCAATTTGTAGGTTAGTGAAAATACTTCTTTCTCCCTTAATAGAAAATCTTTACAGATTCAAACACTGTATACCCAAAGTTCACTCCCCATTAAAAACAAAAAAGAACAAACAAAACCAAACCCCAAAGCCCCAAATAAAAATACACAGAATTTTCAGACTTCAGAAATTCATGTTTTTTCTTAGTATAATTAATAACCTAAGAGTATCTGGAAGCATTGAGTCAACCTTTCATAAATTTAATGGACAGTGTAGACTGCTCCTTAAATGTGTCCAAGTGAAAATAATAACTGTAAAATAACTCGTTCTGGTTATGACTAATATTTTTAGTATACAAAATGCAATTTACAAGACAGGAGATACATACATCACTATTTTCTGAAAGTGTCTTAAAATGAATATAGGGCTGAGAAACTCATGAAATCCTACACAAATGCTCATTTCTGCAATAAATTTAATTGTTTTTTCTTCCTCTCAACTTCAGAATCTGATTATTTTTATATACAGGGAATGTGTCACTTCCCTAACAATGGTAGACATCTTGAAAATTACCATTACATGTTTCTAAAGTTAGACAGTAGGACTCAAAAGTGCAATATTTTAGGTTGTATCATCTGGAGCATAACCTTATACCTTCTGTCCATAGGATTACAGGATATCTTACTAGGGAATATCATAAATGCTTTGTATGGATTACAAGTATTACAGAGAAATTTCATTCACCCATTTCACAAACCTCAGTACCTACATCCAGCTACCAAAGCATGGAAATAATCTCTCTCCATGACTAATTTAACTGAATCCAGTTCTACCACAAGGAAAAGAAGCAAGCAGAAAAAAAAAGAAAATTGAGAGACACTTTTTAAAATTAAATTAGACTTAGTGTTTATTAGTATCCTTATTTACATTCACTTTTATTAAGTAAATTTAAAGATTTTGTTTTTTTCAGCATCCCTTTCTAAATTATACTGTTTCTTCCTTGGCTTGCTTTGCAAGACATTCAGACTTTGTATTTAATAATTAATAAGAACTTAATTAACGGAGAGATTGTAAATCAGGAGACCATTAAGGGAGACTGGTTCTACTGATTTTGTTTTTCACAGGATTGTAACTTCCCAAGGTATAAAACTCCCATACCATTTCCCAAATGAGCTTACAGTCTTTGAATTACATGGTGCTGATCTGAAATCAGATCAACATAGAGAACGTGTCAGGATTTCAGCCTCAGAGAAATGTGCTCTGCTCATTTCAAGAGTCTACAATAATGATTTGCTTTTCATTGGGTATGATTTATAGTCATTTAAAGTCGTGTCTGAAGAATAATAACAGTAATACAAAAAATAGAAACACACAATATATATTTGAAAAATAGAGTGAATAATCCATGTTTCAGTATTTAAGCCACAAAATTATGTCTTAAACAAGCCAACTGAAAGCATCAGTCCAAACATCTAGACTTTTAGAAAGTTACACTCAAACCCAAATCTGGCACACATTTCCCCAGAGAAATGAATATGGAAAAAATTTATTCATTGAGGACCATGTACAGTGGGGAAAGAGCACTTTATCTGGGGAGTTAATTCATTGTTTGTTTGTTTGTTTTCTATTTCTGCTGAGCACAAATAACCTCTGGAACCTGAAATATTCCCACACGCTCACACCTTAGAGCTGGTGAAGAGAGAACCAGATGTATGCTACTGAGACAAGATTTATCCAGCATGGTCAGCATAAGTAAGTGATGAAAGAACAAGTGAAAGCAATTAGAGACCTGAAACGGGCTGTTAGTACTGCAAAATACAGAAGCTTTTATAAGAAACTAGGAAAAACACAATTTCCCCAGGAAATCAATTTTCCACATAAAGACAATATTAAATTCTCATTTGAAGCTTTCACATGAATCAACTTCTGAAATCTTGCCTGGTATTTCCTTAGTTATCTTCTGTGACACTGCCACCAGTGTCAAAGAAAGCATAATAACATTGACTTAGGTTATCACTGACTGTGTAAAAGTGATTCTTCAAGCTAGGAACAACATTTCAAGCTTTATTTTGGCTTATTTTTCTCTCTGGCCTCTCTGTTTCTTTCTCAGTTTGAAAATCAGAGAAGGAATACAATTGGAAGAAAGACTTTATTTAGTTTACCTCCTTAGACTTCAGAAAAGAGTAACTATGCCATTAAACAGAGACAAGGATTCATCACAGAGATAGGAACATTGCAGAGCAAAATGAATAACTCCTCTCTCTACAACTATTTTAGAAAATTTAGAAGTAAAATACTACTATGTATTGTTGCTGCATCCAAGACTGTATTTAAGTCTTAAGCAGTCCAAGACTGCTGCCTTTTGGAAATATACCTGCATCTGCTGCAGTTTGACACAAGGCTGCATGGTATGAATAGGATGGCTATACCTCATGGGAATGGCTATATCTGCATAGGAACAGCTGCAGTGAACAGAATTTATGAAGAAAACACAGCACGCTAAGTCATGCCCTCAGCACATGCTTCAGAAACCACACAATATCATTCAGTCAATTGGTCATTGAAATAATTTCAATCAGTAAGTGGTGTAGATTAACAATATACATTTCTTTATGTTTGCTTCAGTTCTTTCTTTTCCAGACCTCTCTGGTATTCCAAATTCTCTTTCCTTCTGTTTCTGTCGATGTTTACTATTGACTCTCCATCCTTCTAAATTCAATCCTTGAATATCTATTCCTCCTCCACTATTATTTTCCCTGTTCTCACATGTCCTAGTCTTTTTGCATACTTTCTTGCCATGTTCTATCCTCAATATTCATGCAATCAAACCATTTAATCACACACATTTCTATAACAGTATACATCACAAAAGAATGTAAAAAGTACAGTCTTTCAACCTGACTAATCTGTTCTTGGTCTCACATGTTGTGTGACCCAAAACTTTTTTTTTTTTTTTTTTTTTTTAATCATTTGTAAGTATTAAGCAAGAGGCAGAACACCATAGAACACTTTTTGGGTCAGAGTGTCATCATACTATCTTACCTTTTTTCAGCTGACTTTGGATCAAGGTGCATTAAACTACACATATTGAAGAGTACCCTAAAAGCTTGCACTGTGAGTAAAGAAAACTGCATCCATCTGGAACTCCAGATGGAATTTACCTCTAATACAGTTTGGTTAAGACATTTAGTGTGATACACCTACTCACACAACAGGGACATCTAGTTTTTAATGATGATAAGTAAGGAGGGTTTAGGATCCTATTTCATCATTCTGACTTCCAGCTTGGGGCCTATTTTGTGTTTTACACTTTCCTGTCTGAGGTTCATATTGATGCTTTCAGACAGAACCATTTCAGTTAATGGAAGGAGGAAATGAATGTGAAGATGACTCAAGCATTCTCACCTTTTGCAAGAAAATCTACTAACTGATTTTTGTTTCCTTTTTAACCTTTTTAAATACAAATTAATTTAAATAAGCTACTCTTTTTGTTTGGTTGGTTTGGTTTCATACTTTGTTTATTGGCTACGAAACAAAGTTTTCTCTTTTCAGCTCTTTCCCAGAAATGTTCTGTCCTTCCACTCCCTGGGAATATCTTGTATTTTAGTAGTGTATTTTTTGCCCTTAATAATGTTTTGTTTGCTAATCTTGACCTTGTGATCTTTGTATTTTTCCAGTAAATGACTTGGACATGTTTAGGATGTGATTTTGATTTGGCATAAAAGCAGTGAGTAAGCACTGCTTACTTTGGGTATTTTTTAATACCCAAACATGCCTCCTAATGCTTAGACCATCTCTTTACACAGAGGTCCTTGAAACATTCACAACAGAGGAGAAGCTAACAATTCCTTTACTGCGCTATGACCTTGTCAGATAAATATTGAAAATTAAATACTTCACTGTTCTACCTGAAAGCAGACTTAGGCATTTCTATTATAAAAAAGCAGAATTTTTTCCATGTCTTTGTTTATCATCGAAGCTTCCCTTACAATTTTTGAGGAAAGAAACACTCTGATGAGTATCAAGTCACTTCAGCTGCTCTGGCAAAAACTGAAGAGGTAAAGGGGAAGGAGGTGTTTCCCTCTGACTTAGACTCCTAGGGCAGAAGAGGATTGGTCCTCTTTTCAAAGTATTGGTAGACTTATTTTAAAGGACACTAAGGTTAGAAGAACAAGTTCAGATTCTTGCTCTATCTCCGAGTGGCACAACTACAAAAATATCGTCTGTATCTAAGGAATCTTAGGTAGGCTACCTAAGGGAAGGAAGCTTCCTACTCTTAAGTGAAATGTACTTTTATAATACTGTGAAATAAGCCTAGATGTCCCAAACTACAGCTAAGCACCCTGAACAATTTCTCCATTTCTTCTTTTCAAAAAAATATATTTACAAGGTGGAATAACTCTAACAGGAGAACCTAATCAAGATGTTTGTTAACATAAAAAAAAAATAGTCTGATAAATTTGGCATTTGTCCCAACCACAACACACTGTCTCTGATGGGAATTTATCATGGTATCACCAGCAAGCAGCTAGGTCTGAATTTTCATGAGCAACACCTCCATTATGAACTTGAAGCCATAAGTATTTCTGGAAGCATCTCAGCCCCACCCACTAAATCCCTGGGAACACAAATATATCAGATGCTGAGCACTCATTTGAATCTCATAGAAAAAAAAAAAAAAAAGCTAAGAGGTGGCTTAAAAACATTTCTCCCTTGTCCTTGTTTCTGCCTTGAACAAATTAAAGGGGTTGGTGTCTAATACCATGGGAGATAGAATGAGTTGATGGTGGCAGCATAGGTTTGACCTTGCCTTTGTAAAAAAAAATCTAGGAAGAGATTTTGGTGACTAGCTATTGCTGCATTCGTTTTTTAAATTGTCCATTAGTTTTTGATGACTTAGTCTTAATCCTTATGAAGATCATCTTCTTTCCTATTTTAATAACTTCAGTATTGTAAAATCTCAAATTGAATTTTCAGATCTTTCTAGAGAATGTAGAGACCCCAGGTAACATTATGCTAAGTAAAGAAATCTTTCATAACATCTGATAGTCTCTAATATGTTCACAACACAGGATTTTTTTAAAATTAGATAGGTTTAAAAATATTATAAATTAAAATAGATGTTTTATACATACATAAAATGGCATATCCAGGGGGAAAAAAAAGTAAAACAAAACCAAAACCTGAATCATTAGAGTAGCTTTATAGATTTAAGGCCAACACATTTGGAAATCTAACACCTATTTCCAAAAATATTTTAGGACACAAACAGCAAAATTAGGTTGACTTTCCATACTTGGAATAAATTAACCTGAAAAACATGTGTTCTCTTTATTAAAAAAAAAAAAGAGTAAAAATTTGCCAAAATTTTTATTTTCTTCAAACACCACCATGTTTAGCTTTGCACATAAAAGTACTCCAACTGAAACTGAAGCTGGATTGAACTATAGGTTGAATGTACACATGCAGCTTCTCCCTGCAAAATGATTGGCCTTCTTTCATTTTAATATTGCTGTGTGGACACTAATCAATGCAGCAACATAAGTCTCTCTGCATTCTAATGCAGGGTGCTATCAACTGCTCAAGCTGATTGAGTTAAAAAGTACTACAATCTTCAGGAAAAGGGCAGTACATTATTATTAGTTTCTCATGTCAAAAGAGCAACATGATTTAGCTTTATTTAATCAAATACAGAACAAGTTAAATCTCAGAAATACTTAGCTTTATGAAAGTCGAAGGGAGTATTTCCCCTCAAAAAATGCCCAGAGTTTTGATAGAGAGCTGCAGGTGTCATCTCTGACACTCAGAGACTGTCATGGCTTTGCACTAAACAGTTTGTTGTGATGTTTCTGAGTTTTTTCCTTTAGCAGACAGAGTTCCCCAAGCCTTTGGGGAAAGCCAGGAATGTGAAATATAGTCGATCTTTACATAAAAGGCTTCCAAGATTTCTGAATACTGTTCCATTTGCACTTTCTGACTAACAGGACTTATTTCTACCTTTGTAATGAAATTCTTCACAATGTATTAAGTTTCATATCCCTAGGGACATATATGAGTCTAGAAGGATGGTGATTTTAGTTCTTTTTTGTTTATATTGCACTGCACAGAATTTTTCCCCTTCCTCAGGGCCTATTTCTAAGTTACTATTAAAGTAAAACAAGATCCATCCACAGGCCCTGCTCGGAATTTAGATCCAATATGCTGTGCATTGAAAATAATATCAACCGTGTGAATGCCCTGTACTGCTCTTTGTGAAACTATATAGATGCAATATTCCAGCTTTAAGCAACAATATTTTTTTTTATCCATTTCCTTCTTCTCTATTTATACTTTCCTTTCATCTTACAAGCAAATTATATTGGGACAATATTAAGGATGGCTCTAAATTTGAGCTCAGCATCTACCTTTTCTTCTGGAATAAGTATTTTTGATTAATCTTCAGATATTATGATAATATTTAAAGCTTTCCTTATGTCTAAAATAGCAAGCTAGTGAAGTTTCCCTGTCAGGGTCTTTTTTGTTTGATTGTTTTTTGTTTTATCCTGATCACTGATTTAGTTTTGTGAAATAGATTGAAAAGGAAACTATACTGAACTATACTGAACTACACACTCCAAACAATCACCCTTACACATCTTAATTATATCTGGTTTTCATTGTCAGTAAAGACCTGAGTACAGAAGAAGAAGGCATTATTACAATAATGTTTCCATGACAGCCATTACATAGCATAGGTGTGGAAAAAATCATTACAATTGTGAAAAGTATTTTAGGGAATTTTTATAAAACTCCATTAGATTATCAGTTCTGTTGTATGGAACTGTATTAGATTATCAGGTCTGTTGTAAGGAACAAAAAAGAGTCTGTAGTGCTTCTGAATGATATAATTAAAATGTTATTCTCTGTTCATCAGGTACTGTCTGAGCTGTTACAAGTTTTTGAGACAATCATGCCCTAGAAAGACGAAGCAGGTGAGATCCTTGTTTAAATACACACCCTCTAAAAGTACTGAGATGAAAAGAAAGACAGATTTGGATGACTCCATAGGAAATAAAAAATAATTTTAAAAAAAATGCACAACCAAAAAACCAATCAAACAGAACAAACAACCAACCAAACAAAAAACCAACAAAACTAATAAATAAATAAACAAAAAACCCCACCAACAAAACATAACATAGATTTTTAGTTGAGCTTTTCCTAGTTTACATAGAGCTTTTTTATCATGAGCATATGAATTCAACATGTAATTATAATTCATAACACACACTTACATGACTATTTCCCTTATTGCTCAGGCCATACATTTCCTGTTAGGCTATTTAAATTATTTAAAACCAAACAGGTTATTAAATCTGGTGAACACAATTTGGGCTGTAGACTGTATATAAGCAGGCGTTTTTTTTGTTCTCAATATCCGTATCTGAACTGTCTGATTTGACTGTCTCTCTCAAGATCCATAGTGGCTAATCCTTGTTAAGCTTTCACCTAACTAAGGCAAAGCAGTCAAAGTATTCCAAGCAGCTTTTAAATTCTGTTCACATCACAAACTTAGTATTTTAGTGAGTCTGTTTCAAAGAGTTCATTGGAAACTAAGTTCTATTAAGCTTGTGGGCTTTGATTTTTTGTTTGTTTAAAAAAAATGTTCAGATAATTCTAGTACTTATTTATTGGAATACATTTTGCTTTAGCTTAAGATCCATGCCTACTCTTTGGAGTTAGAAAAAAAATATGTAGAAGTAACACAAAAATAAGCCATGGTAAATTAAACTTGCTTAAAACACACTTTCATTTTGATTGACTCTATATATAAGAAGCTGGAGTCTGCAATAAGGAAAGGCTAATTTAAAACACTTGAAATTGAACCATTATAGAAGAATTATCCTAGCTGAAGGTTTGTTATATTCAGAGTTTAAAGGGAGTGTAATACGAAGTACCATCTGCTACATCTGTAAGGGGAAATAAAAGGTCTCTTACAGGCCTTGTACCGATATGTCATTGTACTTAAAGCTGCCAAACACCAAGAATAATGGTTGAAATGCTTTCATGCAGGTAAGTTTTCATGCTCAAATCTCCTGGGTTCTGTTACCATTTGTTCAATAATAAAATCATTGCTGATCTTTTTGCAACCCTGGTTCATCAGTTTGCAGAAACAAGAAAGATCACATTCTGCTCTACACAAGAATCATCTGAATCTCTGTAGATCTTTCTGGAAATAGCTTAGATAACTATTTTTTAAAAAGTCATATATATAATGGGAAGGTGCAAAACCAACAGACACACAGTGGTATCTAGTGAACAGACAAGAGGCAATGAGCAAACACTGAACTACAGAAAACTCCATTTAAACATAGAAAAAATGTTTCACTGTGTGGGTGAGCAAACACTCAAACAGGTTTTCCAGAGAGGTTGTGGAGCCTCCATCCCTAGAGATATTCAAAACCCAACTGGGCACAACTCTGAGAAACCTGTTAAACCTGAGAAGTGAGCCCATGAGAACCTCGTAAGGTTCAACAAGGCCAAGTGCAAGATCCTGCACCTGGGCTGGGACAGTCCTCAGTATCAATACAGGCTGGTGGACAACGTGATTGAGAGCACCCCTATGGAAAAGCATTTGGCAATACTGGTGGATGAAAAGCTGGACAGTGTGCATTTACAGTCCAGAAGACCAACTGCATCCTTGTCTAAATCAAAAGAAGCATAGCCAGCAGGTAGAGGAAGGTGATTATGTTGCTCTACTCCACCCTGGTGAGACCTCGCCTGGAATACTGTGTCCAGCTCTCAAGCTCTCAACACAAGAAGGACATGAACCTGTTGGAGTGGGTCCAGAAGAGGGCCACAAAAATTATCAGGGGGCTGGAACACCTCTCCTATGAAGAAAGGCCAAGGGAGTTGAGGTTGTTCAGCCCTGAGAAGAGAAGGCTCCAGGAAAGGGACCTTATTGTGGCCTTTCAATACTTCTTTAAGTACTTAAGTACTTCTTTAAGTACTGAAAGAAACGGGCCTATAAGGAAAATCAAGCAGTCTTAGCAGGGCCTCTTGTTACAAGACAAGGGATAATGGTTTTAAACAGAGCAAATTCAGACTAGGTAAAAGGAATAACCTTTTTACAATGAGGATGGTGAAATACTGGAAGAAGTTTCCCACAGAGGTGGTGGATGACCTGTTGATGGGGCTCTGAGCAACCTGATGCAGGAGGGTTGGACTAGATGACCTTTAAAAGTCCCTTCCAAACCAAAACATTCTATGAGTCTACGATTCTGCCCTGAGCAGGGGACTGGGCAAGGTGATCTTGAGCGGTGCCTTCCTGCCTCATTCTTCTCATATCTTCTTTTAAAACAAATTACAAGAAATTATCCTCTCCACTGACAATTTCATTATGGAGGGTTTTTTTTTTTATTGGCAATGCAGGTTGTTCCTGGAAGCCTTAAAGAAAGAAAACTTGAAAAATTGAAGAGTTTGCTTATAGACAGCCCAGGAGTTCTCAACTCATTTGTCCACCTAAAAGGAGAACTGTATAGACCCTGGCAATGAAGGCTACTTTGTGGTAAATGACACCATGGGATAAAGCCTGCAATGTACTACTGAATGAGGTACACAGAGTGTATATCTGAGGTCAGGGAAATCACATGACCAGTCCTAAGCTTCTTCACATGCTGAAATCCATCCATCCTTGAGACTTCTGTGACCAGTATTATTAACTGTCTCTCCCTGAGAACAAGTTCTTAATACTGGAGGTGGGAGAGGTGGTAGCAAAGCACATGATCCCTCTGGCCTATGGGATCCTCCTTTAGACTGACATTTTCTTTTTCTTGAAAGGAGCATGGGCATGGAAAGAATTTTGTGCATCTGAGGAGGTTAAGACGGATGTGATCTATCCGGACTTCTGAAAGTCCTTTGACATGGTCCCCCACAATATTTTCAAAATGTTCTGTATTCATTGCCATAGATAATTATATAGTAATACATTTGTTAAAGTAACTATTATTTACTTTATAAACTGCAAGGACTCATTTAAAACTTTTGCTGTTTATTATGTCAGAGGATACTTATTTGCTTCCTAGAGGACCCCTGACACAGTTAACTATAGGGGTTTTTTGAGTCATTACTCACATTTCAGCATCTGCAGTCCTTAGAGGAATGTTCACTTCACCAATCACTAACTTCATAAGGCTATAATGTATAAAACAAATGAAGGAAAACTTTCTGTTCTGGAACATAACCTTCTTTAGTAGAGTAGGTGCCTTTTAAATTCCTTTTTAATGTTTATGCTCAGTCATTTATTTTTAATCTGAGCTAACTACAACTCATCTATAAAGCTGAAGAGCGAAATAAGTTAGTTTATTTTTTAAAAACATATTTTCTAAATTTAGGGGTGTTTATCTGAAAATAATTTTTAAATATTCAAGTATAAAATATTTAACCATGAGACTTCCTTTTTTTCCCATTCAACTCATATCAAACTGCTGCTAGATTTAATTTGTTGGTAATGACAAAAGGAACTCCTCTCACTTCTGTTTGGTTTGTGTATTAGGTTCATCTTCAGATTTGTATCCTCCTTTCCATGACACTTATCAACACTTATGAACTACAGCAATTAAAGGGTAAACCCAAACCATCTAATTGAAGTGAACTGTTGCGTTCAGTTTTCATTTATAATTTCCTAATCCCAAGCACTGGCCCAGACTCAAGGAAGGGCAGTTTTATCTCAGTAGTCCAAAAGGGCTAAGCAATATCTGAATACAGCTCTCCACAGACATACTTCCTCAACCACAGCTTTTACTTTGAGGGCAATAAGAGTAATGGCAGCAGATCTGCATTACTGTTGTTCTTTGCATTCCTTGGGACAGAAATGTTTTACCTTCCCTCGAAGAACTGACTTTGAACACTGACAGTGAGCTCCATTTACACCTCCGATTCTATGTCTAGTGTCAGACAAAAACGTCTTAGTCACACAAGAAGGTGAA
The DNA here is from genome assembly GCA_033439905.1 of Ceryle rudis. Lineage (NCBI taxonomy): Eukaryota > Metazoa > Chordata > Aves > Coraciiformes > Cerylidae > Ceryle > Ceryle rudis. The sequence continues at coordinate 28,729 of JAAGNO010029389.1, forward strand.
CCACATTGACACTTCCCGTTGAGTAGAACTCTCTAGCTTTGGTTCATGTTTTATTTTGATGCTGGTCAAACTGTGGTTACTCTTGAATAATAAGAATACCACAAATAAACTTCCATCTTTTATTTACTTAATTTTGCTGTCAATCATCATTGCATTTTAGGAGTCATTCTCTTAGAATAGGGTTTATTTACTTATTCAATAGCCTTTCAAAGCTTAAAATTTCTGCAGTCTCTTAAGGATTTTCAAGCATGACATATTGTTCTGCACTGGAAAGCAGCAGCTGGAGCAAGCTTCTTTCTGGGCTGCATATCAACACAAACACATGCAACACAGACTAACACGCAGATTCTGCCCATTCAACAGGTGTCACCTGTATCATCACACCCCAGGAGTGGTGCAAAGTTCCTTGTATCAGCTGTGTTTACAGGATATGTTCTACCAAATTTACTTTTCATAATCATTATATGAAATCCACCAAATTAATATCTGCTGTTACCATAAACTCTTTCTGCAGAGAAACCTTGCCTGCAGAAATAATCACAGCTGGAACACAAATAATATATATCTTCAGATATTCAGGACCTATAAACTGTTAGCCCTCAACTGAATAGGAAAATAAACAAAGCAATGTTTAGGAACTAAATATGCACCATAATCTGATTGATTTATTTGCTGAAATACATTCACATGTTTAATTTTTCATTTCATAAACCATACAGCTCCAGGGTAGCTGCTGAAAAGATACTAAACCTCTGTACTGTAAAGTCAAATTAATCAAAGCCTTATGGAGAAGAAAAACCCTCAAGACATCTTGTGATCTGAATCCAAACAAATCCACTCTTGTCTTCAAAAGCAAAAAATTAAAAAGAAAACCTAAATACTTTATAAGGAGAATCAGATCTTTCATATGGTGTAAAATATGATTTCTTGAGATAGGAAGTGATATACAAATCTTGGGAGGGAGAATTTAACAGTTCATTATGAATACTCAGGAAGACGCAAGGATGCATGACACATTCCACCCTTCACCTTATTAAACAGGTATTTAAGATCTGTTTGAGCAAACAACTTTCTCACAGGTTGTAGGGACCAACACTGTAACCACACACACCCCCTCAGTAAAATGCCACCCCTTGCCTCCCCAAAACACAAAACCAGAAAGGTGGCAAGGGTTTGAATGTACCTTCATGACAAACTCCACCCCTGGTCCTTGCTGATTGGGCTGTAGATCCAAAAACCAAGAAGGGTAAAAAGTTTTGGTGTGTGTAGGGTGGCTGGCAGCTTGATACTGTCATTGCAGAGCTGTTTGAAACTGTCTGTAACCAGCTGTGACTGCCACAGGGCAGCCCCAGCCCCCTCTGGCACAGCCCACCCTTCAGCCCTGGGGTCAGATGTCAATTTTTACTTAATGACATCTGCTCAAGATGCCCACAAATGTTCCTTCTGGAGATGAAGAACAGCCATGTGCTATACAAGAATTCAACACTCCAATGTCCCTTTCTCTTAAATCTGCCTGAACCTTAGCTGTGGAGGGGAGTTCTGCAGACAGATATTAAACATTTCAAAAGCCTTTGTATTTGAACTTCTGAGAACCAGACCAAAGCAGGATGCCATTTCTGATGGCACCTTCACCAATGAGGAATTTCTTAAAACTCTGTATGCACATGGCTACCCAGTACACAGGGAATTAGAGGCTGGGTTGTGCCCTCTGTTGCTCAGTTGGTCTATACTTGCTTAAAAAGTCCAGGGCTTCAAAGGGTTTGTTTATTCCATTTTGATGGTAACAGCTAGCAATATAAGGCAAGTCTGGGCAAGACATTAGCATAATGTTCAGTTATAATAACACAAAACCCACATGCAGTCACAGCTCTCATTAAATGTTAGCAGTATGTTTAAAAGTCTGGTGTGAACTTTATATATGGTTTAGACTAATTACAATTTATTTTGACAGACTCATTCTCTTTTATATGTCTTCTATTTGTACTTTACTCTGGAAGTCTTAAGGGCTTCCTTAAATTGCGTGCAGGTTTATTTTCTTTCCACTTCAGCCATTCTGCAAGAGAGACCTGTGTGAAAAAGAAGAGGAGGTCTTAAGTACTTTTAAGCAAAGGTATGACAAAGGGCAAAGCATTTGGAAGTACTGCTAAAAATGGCAGAGCAAAGCATTATGTTTTTCACTTAACCTCTATGTCTATATCATCTGTTAGAAACAAAGTTTCAATTTAATACACCCAGGGCTGTTGTTCTCCCATTTTTTGCTCTTTAACTCTAGGTTTTAATTACAGCTAGGAGGGTTATAATATCCAAATTAGGGTCTGTGTGGTTATAACATAGGAAGAAACTCTTAGACACAACCTTGTATTAAAAAGGAAACCTTGGAAGTGATGTTTACTCATGCTAGTATTATTTATCTCGAGTAATCTCAAGTTAGAGCTGGAGATTATTATTCAGTTAGAAGTAACAGAAGACATAATACTGGCCAAGTACAACTTTGATGACATGTTCACAACAAGGACAGTGTGTCAAACTAGTTCAAATATAGAAGTCTGAAAAAAAAGCATCCAGACTCACTGCCAGAAGATCTGGATGCTCAGCTCAGGAGGAATCATTTCTTATGGAAGCATCTGTACACAATGTTATTATTCTCTAGTCAACTATATTATACATTCTCCAGAAAGAACCATATGATACCTATGAACTACAGTATGCTTCATATATGATGTGTATCGTAGAAAATCAAATTATACCTCGGATGAATGAAAGTATGTTCTTTGTAACTTGCAGTGCACTGCAGAAGTGGCTCAAATTAAGCTCAGATTTTGCATCTTGCTTCTTTATGGTATTCTTTTTCATTATGGTAATTTCTCACATGGGCTGCCTCATTCATGTAAGTGGCAAGAGTCATTACAGCAGAATTTAATAAATATTTTTATATCCATTTCTTGTGACAAACAAGATGTACGTCTCAAATACATCTGACTCTGAAAACTGACAACCGTAAAACCCAGTTGCCAATAAAAAGGCCATCAAACACAGCAACCAGGACTCATTTATGACCTTCTTTTTTCTTCTTCTCTCAGTCCAATGGAAGAATGTCTGCTGTAGCTTCACAATTTAAGCAAAAAGTCTTGTTATGTTAATATTTAAGTGATCAGTCCAGGACTTCCTAGAGGATAAGGTATTCCCATTATTTTGAATGATAACTAGAGCAGGCATTAAATACACGAGTGTTATTTTCTACAAATTAAAAAATAAATAAATAAATAAATGAGGAGGAGTGTGTGTCCTGCAGTTTTAGAGCTCACATGAAGTAATTGTCAGGGTACATTTTGTGCTGTATACCTTGCATGATATCACACTAAAATTAATTGCCTGAGAGTTCAATCTGAATTTTTATTTGAAAGTATAATTGACCTGTTAATTGGTTGTAAAGAGCAGGAGCAAAATACCATTTATTCTTTCTTATTTCAGAAAAGAGTCCAAGATGACAACAAAATTCCAGTTTTCTTCCCATAGTATTTTTTTTCTTAATTTAAAAACTCAGTTTCAGATTTCCTATTAGCACCTTTCTCATGCTTTACAATACATGCTTCCCATTTGGTGTTCTCACCATTATTTATTTTATTGTATTCAGTGTTGTGGTGGGTTGACCCAGGCTGGATGCCAGGTGCTCACCAAAGCCACTCTGTCACTCTCCTGATCAGCTGGACAGGGGAGAGAAATTACAATTGAAATCATGTGAGTCAAGATAAGGACAGGGAGAACACTCACCAAATACAGTCATGGGCAAAATGGACTGCACCTGGGGAAATTCCTTAAATTTATTAACAATCAGATCAGAGTAGGATAATAAGAAATATAACCAAATCTTAAAAGACCTTGCCCTCACTGTTCCCTTCTTCTCAAGTTCTACTTTAGTCCTAATTTCTCTGCCTCCTCCTCCCCAAGGACACAGGAGGAGGAGGAATGGGAGTTGCCGTCAGTGCCTGGTGTGTTGTATCTGCCACTCCTTCCTCCTCAGGGAGAGGACTCCTCACACTCTTCACCTCCTCCAGCATAGGTTCCCTCCCACAGGAGACAGTCCTCCATTAATTTTTCTTATGTGGGTACTTCCCACAGTCTACAGTTCTTCACAAACTGCTCCAGTGTAGGTTCCTTCCACGGAGTGAAGTCCTTCAGGAACAGACCACTCCAGTGGGGGTCCCCTGCAGGTCACAAGTCCTGCCAGCAAACCTGCTACAGTGTAGGTTCCTCTCTACATGGGATCACAGGTCTTGCTAGGAACCTGATCCAGCCTCCTTTAGACATCCACCTGCTCTGGTGTGGTGTCCTCCTTGGGAGGACCCTGTTAACCTCCCTGGGCTGCAGAGGGAACACCTGCCTTACCATGGTCTTCAACTTGGGCTGCAGGGGAATCTCTGCTCTGGTGCCTGGAGCACCTCCTCCTACCCCTCCTTCTTCACCAACCTTGGTGTATGCAGAGTTGTTTCTTTCACATATTCTCTCTCCTCTCTCCATCTGGAGTTATGCAACTTTCTCAGTCCCCTTCTTACATATGTTATCACAGAGCTGCTACCACTATTAATGACTGGCTCAGCCTTGGCCAACAACACATCTGTCTTGGAACTGGCTAACATTGGCCCCATCAGACAGGGGAAGCTTCTAGCAGCTTCTCACAGGAATCACTCCTCTAGGCCTCCCACTACTAAAACTTTGCCATGCAAACCTAATGCAATAGTATATGTTCATCCACAGTAACTTAATTAATTAAAAGTTAAATGCCACCTTACCTTTCTTTTTATTTAGTGGAAAGAATCATAGAATCATTTAGGTTGGAAAAGACCTTTAAAAACATCAAGTCCAATTGTAAATCCAACACTGCCAAGTCCACCACTAACCCATATCCTTAAGTGCCACATCTATATGTCTTTTATGTATGTCCAGGGACAGTGACTCCACCACTTCCCTGGGCAGCTTGTTCCAGTGCTTGGTAACCCTCTCAGTGAAGAAATTTTTCCTGATATCCAATCTAAACCTCCCCTGGCACAACGTGAGGCCATCTCTTCTCAAGTTATCACTTGTTGCTAGGGAAAAAAAATGACACCCACCATGCCAGAAGAATGGCATTATTAGAACATGATACTTCCCAAGCTTTGGGGTCCTTAGGATCCTTAGGACCCCTGGAGAGGCTCATTTCAATTCATTAAAAGTAAAAACCCCAGGGGATTTAGGTATCTAACTTTAAATGTCTAAAATTAGATGAGATTAATGCTACTTGTTTCTTTTTTAAAAAAATCCCATGATTAACCTTTTTCCATGTCAGACACTAAAGTCATCACAATTGTCTAAATATTCTTGCTTTCAGAAAAAAAAAGTTTCTGGTTCTGTACATACTTTTTATCCAGACTTTTCAGAACAATCCATCAATGCAGCTCTAAATAGCAATTATTTTATGTCCTCATCTTATCAATTCGTTATTATCACATCTTTGCCAATACTGTGCTTTTCCATTTGAAATTTTAAATATCTTTATGACAGATAAAATCATATTAGGTCCTTTTGCATGCTGTTTCAAAAGTAATAGACTTCAGAATCCTTGGATTTTCCTACTTGTGTTTGATGGTAAAAAACCACAAGGCTATTTTAATTGTAGAATAAATATCAAGTACCTAACTAGCCCAGTAAGGAATCCAGACTGTATCATTACTGCTGAAGGGATATTTGTACCTCTTGAGAGAAAATTTACATTTCTTCAAAATCAGGAATCTTTCTCTAATGCTGATACATCCACTGTGCTAAAAACCAAACCACAGAAGTATAAAAGAGTCAAAATCCATTTGTAAAACAAAACATGAATACATACAGAAAAAAAGCCAAAATCCATTAGTACTGGGAAACAATTTCTCTTTGTGATCAAAACTATGAAATCGCCATCTGTATTATTGTTAATCAGTCAATGACCATTTTCCTTCATTGTATGCATATAAAGCAGCTATGATCTTAAGTTACCAGATGAGTAAATGAAAGAAATGCAGAAGCTCACTGAGTTGAAAAACCCCCAGAAGGAGTCTCAGATGTCGCCTCTAATTGCCCGAGCCTGAAAACAATTATCAAATGAAAAATATCAGCTGAAGAAAAGCAGAATACCTATGTTCTGTGTTATATACAGCTCCTGAAGGCAATCCTGTTTTATCCAGAGAGGAAAAGTGGAAAATGGTGCTTTAATAATGCAATTATTTACAGCACTTGCTACCTATTCTCAGGCAATGTTTGGTAGGAAATGTGATTCATTATCAGTTTGACAACTGTTTCTGATATGATTGGTTTGGGCTGGAATGAGGGCAACTCTTTCACCATCTCTTTTGAACAGACGCAAGATATTTAGCTTAGACTGGGTGAAACAACACCTCATCAAGTGTCTGGATCAGATGATGGGATCCCAGGAGATGCCCTTCAGATGAGGCTGGCTGGACATGGATGATGTTGATCCAAGACAAAAGACAAGTGCCATTCCTCAGCCTCTGGGGAAGACCTGCATCCACCAGCAACCACATGTCCCTCTTGCCTGCAAAGTCTCCTCCTCTTCCAGTTATATCTACATTCAAAAAGTGCCAGAGCTGCAGGTCCCTTCCTGATAAATATGCAGATCCTAACATATGGATTTAGCTGCTATTTTATAGCAGAACCTACAGTATTTGACAATGTTAAACCCCATGTATTTTCACACTGCTTGATGATTTGATGACTGATTTTTTTTTAAGTCACCAAGCCCACAGGATCTCAGAGTACCTTCTGATTGGCTGACAGTTTTTGTTGGATCTCATATTTGAAAAAATATACCTTTTTTTTTTCTCTTCAGATAGAAAGTCATATGTATCTTATAGCATATCTTATAGCAGTTGTATGTAGTATATATGCGCACAATCATAAATAATAAAAAAAAGAATCAGAGAATCATAAAATGTTTGCGTTGGAAGGAACTTTTAAAGCTCTGTAGTCCAACAACCCAGCAATGAGCAGGGACATCTTGAACTAGGTAAGGTTACTGGTCCAATTGGACCTTGAATGTTTCTAGGGATGATGAATTTACCACCTCTCTGGGAAACCTGTTCCAGTGTTTCACCATCCTCATTGTAAAAAATTTATTCCTATCTCTGTTATTGATGAAGTTATTAAGCAGCACTGGTCTCAGAATGGAACCCTGAGGGACACCACTCATCACTGATCTCCATCCAGACATTGAGCTGTTGACCACTACCCTCTGGATAAGACCATCCAGTCAATGCCTCATCCACTAAGTAATCCACCCATAAAATATTTGTGTCTCCAATTTAGATGGAAGGATGTTGTGGAGGACCTTGTCAAAAGCCTTGCAGAAGTCAAGATATGCAATATCCATAGCTCTTCCCTTGCCCACTGATGTAGTCACTCCATCATAGAAGGCTACTAGGTTGGTCAGGCAGTACTTGCCCTAAATGAAGCCATGCTGGCTGTCTTTAATCACCTCCCTGTCCTCCATGTGCTTTATCAGAGCTTCTCGGAGGATCCATTCCATGAACTTCCCAAGCACTGAGGTAAGACAGGCAGGTTGGTAGTTCCCAGGGTCCTCATTTCTACCCTTTTTAAAAATGAGTGAAATGGGTTTCCTTTTTCCCATTCACCAGGTACTGCACCCAACTGCCATGACTTTTCAAATGTGATAAAAAGTGGCTTGACAACAACATCAGCCAATTCCCTCAGGACTTTGGGATGTATCTCATCAGGTTCCATAGAGTTAAGAGACAACTTAAGATGTTGAGAACCTCAGCCTTATCATCATCTGTTGTTACCACCTTTCCAGTCTTGCTTATCTAGGGGGGTACACTTTCTTTGACATTCCTTTTCTGTCTGACATACCTGTAGAAGCCTTTATTATTATTATTCTTTGCCACCCTTGCCCAGGTCAGCTTCAGCTGCACCTTGGCCTTCCTGGCCCCATCCCCATATAACAGGGCAGCATCACTGTCCTCTTCCCAGCATACCTGTCCCTGCTTCCACTGCTTGTGCATTTTCACCTTGCCCTTTAGTTTGTCCAGCAGGTCAGGTCTCTTGCCTTCCTTACACCTGGGGATTGAGAGTTCATGTGCTCTATGGAAAGTGTCCTTAAAGATCTGCTAGCTCTGTTCTGCTCCCTTGTCTCCAAGGGCTGTTTCACAGGTGGTTCCACCTTTGCTTTCTTAAAATTCAGAGTCCTGAGTTTACTCTTTGCCTGACTCATATCCCTTTGGACTGTGAACTTCACCAGTGCATGATCACTGCGGCCCAGACTGCCCCAGATCTTGATGTGTTTGCACTGGTGACCAACAGGACACAGTATTCTAGATGCTGCCTCAATGCACTCCAGGAGTCTCCTGGATTGCCTATAGCTCACCATGCTACTTTTCCAGCAGATGTCAGGGTGGGGTGGCTCTTTATACCAGGGAGTGTTTGGATTGCATGGAGGCCAACAAGTGTGACAGACTGGTCGAATGTTTATGGGTAAAGTTGAGGAAGGCCAATGAGGCGAATATCCTGTTGGGAGTTTGTTATAGACCACCCAACCAGGATGAAGAGGTTGATGAACTGTTCTGTGGACAACTGGCA
>JAAGNO010029390.1:0-11779 GCA_033439905.1 Ceryle rudis
TAAACAGAGTAGGTAGCCACCTAGGGTGCCAGATGGGTGGAGGAGCAGCAAGTGGGTATTGCTTTGTTGTCTGTTAGTGTGCCAGAATACTGGAGAGGTGAAGTAGGAACTGGATTATGCACAGTGGTGGTACCTGCTGGGGGGAGGAGGACAGAGGCGAACGGGGCGGGGGGGGGGGGCGCGAGGAAATGTTATCCTAGCCCAAAGGAGTCAAGCGATGCGGAAGAAAGGAACCACGGTCTCCACAGCTAAGAAGAAGAGCCCACAGTGTTGTACAACTGATTTCCAGGTGCACATAAACTTGTATACTAACTTTTTTGCAGTACAAGTCATGACTTGCGCTTCTCTATGTTCTCTAAAGAGACGCCTACATTGCTAGCTCACCGAAAAAGCCCTCAGCAACAGGAAAACAACACTGACATTTTTGCCAACATCCTTCATCTTTAGTTGTGAATAGAGTGAAACACTGACCGGGACTAAAAAAAAAACCAAAACCACAGATAAATAAATATACAAATGGGGAAGAAGTAATCAAACTTTGAGCTACTGACCTGGAGTGATGCTTAAATGGATTTATTCCAAGTATCACAGAAGTGATACTGGACCTGAACAACTCTGGCAACTACCCCTTCGCCTGATCCCTCAAATGCCTTTTTGCACTCCTTTCTCCTAAATATACCAACTGTGTCTGAAAGGCATTTTCATCAGTGCTGGCAAGTAAGATGAGGACCGTGAGAAAGATCTAAAGCTGGGATAAGTACTCTCACCACTATTTCTAATATGATCCTCTGCTTTAATTACCTAAAGAGAGAGCTGACAGATGCTCTCACAGAAGTCAGTACTGCCACCACCTTCTGAGCTTTTCCACATTTCTAGGGCTGTCAGGGGAAGAAGCACAGCATCTGTAACACATCACAGCTTAGAAACAGTTAAGAGTATCTACATGGCAGGTCAATATTCCTGAGGTGGAAGCAGAAGAATTCATCAGATAGAGATCTTCCCATTTCCAGAGAGGAGAAAGTGTTTGCTGAAGGAAAGATGTAACACTTGGAAGCTATGGCAACTTTACTTAAGCATGATGGAAACCCATGAGGCATCTAAACGCTTCTGGGAGTTGTCTTCTGCTGCTGCAGAAGAAAGAAACTATTGTGCAGTGAAATCTAAAATTCTCAGTCAGGTAACTTCAGGAGCAAGGATTTATAAAAATTCATTAATGAACAAAAGACCTGAGAGATGACAACATTTTGTGGGACATCTGAAGCCGAGTCACAGCCTTAGGAGGGGAAAGGTAGCACAGTCCCTCTAAATTCCAGACTACAACAGCAGCTTATCTCCGGAGGAGCTGGCAAAAGTTTTGCTATATGTATAAATGTTATTTTTTCACTTGTAAATGAGACTTCAGACTCAGAATTCCAATGGCTACCTTTTATGTATTTTCTTAAGATTCCCAACTTGCTACTGCTAGTGTCGGAAAAAGCCGGTGCACTCGTGCAGAGCAGTAGCTTGGGCTATCCACCAAACGACCTGTGAAGCCATCAAAGAACAGGGCAAAAAAAGCCTTGGATGGAAACTCCCTCTGAACTTTTTTCTCCTATTCTGACTCCCCGAACTTGAAAGGAATTGTTCCTAAGCTACATCATTTTAAGGCTATGGTTTGACACAATCCTTTTCACATGTAGTTAGTCTTACCTCAATTCAATTGGACAGTGACCACTCTATTGAAATGCTTGTTGAATCTGGGCTTCACTCAGGTAAGATTCCAGCTCAAAAGTGTATCTTGAAACAGCAGGGGAGCTTAGCTATGAAATTTAATTTAGGCTTATTAAGATCTTCCTGTGTTTCTCATAATTCTGATAGATCATCACAGGACAGCACATGGAGCATACAGGAGACAGCATACTGCACAGTCTACTACTCCGAGGTTAACATGGACATAAAATGATTTCTATTACAGCTCTTACTAAGCCTTTCAAACTATACCCAGCAAGGGCTTGATAACAGCATGGAATACATTCCTGAAAAAAATAAGGCAAGACAAGGCAGAAAAAGGCCAAAAAGAGCTTTGAATTCCTCCACACATTAATTGTCTTCAACAATAAATGAAAATCCAGTTAAATTTTAATGTAGGAAGGCCTAACACTATACCAAAAAAAAGTCTGAATACAAACTTGTTCAATTGCATGGAGGAGTCCAAAATATTCAATTACTCCAATTTAGGGCTCAAAAGAATTCTACTTCACTGAGTACTGCATCCAGTTCTGGAGTCCCCAGCACAAGAAGGATAGACATATATGGGAGCGTGTCCAGAGGAGGGCCACCAAGATGATCAGGGGAATGGAGCATCTCTCGTATGAAGATGGGATGAAGGAGTTGGGGCTGTTCAGCCTGGAGAAGAGAAGGTTCCAGTGGGACCTTATAGTGACCTTCCCCCTGAAAGGGGCCTACATGAAGGTGGGGGAAGGTCTATTCAAAAGGGTTTGTAATGATAGGACAAGGAGCAATGGTTTTAAGTTGGGAAAGGATGGGTTCAGACTGGATATTAGAAAAAAGTTCTTTAATTTGAGGGTGATAGACCACTGGAATGGGCTACCCAGAGAGGTGGTGGCAGCCCCATCCCTGGAGTCATTCATGGTCAGGCTTGATGGGGCTCTGAGCAACCTGCCCTAGGTAGAGATGTCCATACTTGTGTAGAGAGGTTGGACCAGATGACCTCTAGAGGTACCTTCCAACCTAAAACATTCCCTGATTCATTTAAGCTTTACAAATACCAGAAGTATTAGAGCGTTAAACCATCATGCATGTTATTTCAGTTCCTGCATATTAGCATTTCCTTTTGCTTTATATGTAGTCCTTTGCAATTAATAATAATCATAAACATGAATTTGCAATATGTAAAGCTGAGTAGGGGGGTGCCAGCCTTTATGAGAGGCAGACCTTGGGGAGCTCTTTCCTGGAAGTCACTGTTTCACAACTAAACTACCAGGAAATATAAAACAATGATTTTCAGTCAAAGTTTAGTGCCCTTGAGATTAAGCTGCCATTTCAAGTGTATGTTTAGAAAGCGTTGGTAAAACATATTGATATGACCTGCCAACATATTAAGCACATCCATTTCAATAACATATGACCTCATGGCAAAATTATTATGCTTGAAGATGCTATTCTTGGCCCTAAACTATTAGGCATTATAAACAAGCATTAACAACATCGCAGCAGCATCCAAAACCTTAGGAAAACTGCAGGGTCAAGTTAGGTCAGCCACCTATGTGACACTGCAGTAGATACATATACTTCTATGGGCACAATTGGCTGCCAGTCACATTATTCAATAAGATCCTCTCTGGTGTCATTTGCTTCATGGTGTCTACTAGTTCTGCCTGTTTAGTTGTCAATCATGGGAATTGATTCTTCAAATAAATTAAACAATACATCCTGCAGATTCTAGAGGCAATGCACTAAGGGGAAAGAGCAGACATGAAATCTGAAGAGAAAAAGAAACATGGTATCATTGAATCCCTCACCAAGAACACTGAACTTTTTCCTTTCCTTTGTAACAAATAAAGATTTGTATGGTTATAATGAAAGCAACTACAAGCACTCAAAAGAATTTGAAGGTACTTCTGGAAGTGCATCATAATTACACCATTACCCTTTACATGCAGAACGTAATCCATAAAGTTCTTCCACATAAGGATCAGACTTCCATGTATGTTCATCATCCGAGAGCTCAAACATGATTCTTTTGAACATGCAGTTCTAGTTACATATCCTTATTGCTTTTGACTGCTCAGTCTCTTATGAATTAAACTACAACAATACTTGAGTAGAAAATGCGGGATCCTGATTCCATGCTAATCAATAAATTTTACAATAAATACAAAGAGGTAAAAATTATGATATTCAGGACACACTACAGACACCTTGCAAGTCACAAGACAAAGAAAAAAATGACAAAGGACAAAAATAGTTGTCCTTCCTTTTCAAACTGCTGCTTTAATGAAGTATTTACTACATATTTCCAAATTATATTAACATGAGGCTGGCCCAGATTGAAGCACAACTTCACCTTTAATGGATTTGTTTTCAGAACGAGCTAATTCATTCCTATGAAGAATTATCTGTTTCCTTGAAGTCCGTAAGGCCAATTGGAGACTGAGGGGTTACTCTGTGTTTATCGATGTCAAACCCCAAGCAACAATAATTAATACTGGTTTTAAGGATGCAAAGCGCTTCAAAAGCTGCAGGAGGCTGAGGAACACCAACAATGCCAAAGAGCAGCAGAAGACAAGCCAGCAGAACCACGTAAGCCTGAAGGACGTGGGTTGATTACAGCCATTATTGGAACGGCACCTGTGCCATTGGAGAATTACTACTCTATCCAGTTTCACCTTCGTCAGTACAAACAAAAGCATTGTTCTGCCTGGGAAGTCTTTGGCAGCAGATTTGGGAAAATAACAAACTATCCTCTAATGTGCATAGCACATAACATTTGTTTCATAATCTGATGGAGCAGAATTAATTTCTTGACCAGCCGACAGGATATGCTTAATTAAAAAAAAAAAAAACAAAACACCACACCAAAAATGTGGAAGGGAGCTCTTAGTCTCTATGCCTTTTTTCTTCTCCTACTCCAGGCACAATGCATGTGACTGCCACATGAAGCAACATTGAATGCCAGAAACTGGATACCAGCGCAAGCCTCTGCCTTTTACAGTTCTCAGCTATTGTTTGCATTTTTCTTAGATAAATATAAGTAGATGGTGACACAGATTTTGACCATCTGCTGCTCAAAGAGCCACATCTATAAGTAAATAAATACATACAAACCAAGTTCCTAAGGCCAAGATGTCTTCCCTGTAAAATAATCACTTTTAGAAGAGAGTTATTACACCTGGTCCAAAAAAACCCAAACAAAACAAACACATACTAAAACAAACAAAACCTAAAGACAGTTAATTTATAACCTTCACATTTACAGATTTCCTTTTATATACAGTTTCCCATCACTCAAACAACACAAAAGAAAAACATGCTACTGTTAAGAGATACCTTAACAAATCTTGTTGCCTTGAATTCTTAATTGGGAAGGAAGGGGCAATTTCACAGTATCCACCTCTGACACGGGTTTATGGAAGAATGGTATTTTATAATAAAAGTTCATTCTTTCAAAAAAAAAAGTATCAGCATTGAAGATAAAGCACTAAGTGGAGCAGATAAGTAATCAAAAATATTTAAGTTTGAGCAGTGAAATCATGAAGTCCTTCAGCAACAGACTTGAACAAGAAGCCCCCAATTATCCTGAACTGTGAGAAGCTTCTTTATCTGAAATGACAATCCCTGAACTTTTAAAAGTGATCTATGGAGGTTTTGTGCCTTGCTCAAGCTGGCACAGAGACATGTTTCTCATTCACCTCTGCCCCTTAAGTGTAAGTGAAAATAATATTATCACCCCCACAATATAGAAGATTCCCAGAAACAGGCTCTTTTCTAACTGATAAAAATCACGTGTTCAAAATATTTTTTTTTTTCCCCAAGGGCAACTCCTTTACATAAAGGTAAATTGTCAGAGAACTTGCTCCCATCCAATTAAGAAACGGGAGTACAGAAACAGTTTGAGGATGGAAAGCATCAGAAGTCGAGCATTCCTAAGAGTCAGGGGAAATAAAAAGGTTCAGTGAAGACATAGAAAGTCAGGAGTAACAGGCATGGGAGAAACAGGGCTCCGGAGGGAAAACTCCAGCAGATGGCCCCAAAGCAGCAGCAAATGTTCTCCAAACAGCTCCTGGACACCCAGGGACATTTCCAGGCATGTACACACTGCAAAGACCAGCTCTGCTCCCAACTCCAGTTTGGTCTGATGGTGCTGATGCATTTGACAAGTCACCCTTGGTTTATTAAGATGAGTGAAAGCTTTATTTGATGTTTTTTTTTTTTTAAGAATATCAATTAATATACAAAGCTAAACCTGGTCAAAAGTTGTGATCAGTTAAATAGATATTTAAATTTTCTAAGTGCACTGTTTCTATTTTTTCCATCTTTCCCTCTCTCTGGCTTAGTCAGTAAAAGAGAAACGATTAACTGTAAGGAAAAAAAAAGCCTCTTCCTCTCCCTTTTTCTTTTCCATAAAAATGGAAATCTTACATTTCAGATAAAAAAACAGAATTATCTGCAGCAAAAGACAAGCCATTAATTGTAAGGAAAAAAAGCCTTTTCCCTTCCCTTTTTTTTTTCCTTCCTTTAAAATGGAAATCTTACATTTCAGAGGAAAAATTAGAATTACCTGCAGCAGGCTTTCTTTTGAGACAAGTGCCTTTATATTGAAATCTTTTTCAGAGGGTATCCTGATCCTGCCCTTCATAAGCCACTCAATATCATTTCAATGTGACACAAATCACACTGTTCCAGCGCTGCACAGCTTTTCAAAAGCTTCTTCCATTACAATTAAAAAACTTCAAATCACTGTTGAAAATATTTTAGGCAGAAAGAGGGTACTGTACATATTTCATTACCTGGCATTACTCACACACGTGGAAGGTTAGTTGTGCCAAAGCCCTTTCAAAGAACTTAGGAATGGTTTGTCCTGTGAGAACATGTAAAAGGCACATGCTCAAAAGCAATGTGTTCTGGTGAAAAATTACTGCATTCCAAAATGGGACCTGCAGGTCCCTCTCATGAAAGCATCTTCCTTAAATCTCTTCCCTCAGAAAATTCGTTTCATTAATCACAAAAAAAAAAACCCCAACTGGCCTTCCTCTGAGTTCAGGAAGGCACATTCAGTCCCAGCGTGGCCCTCCTGATTAATGAACTCACTGTCTGAGAAAATAAAAAGATTAAAAAGAAATCAATTTTTCAATTTTCTTCCCTGCAAGGAAAGCTGAAGGCCTTAACAAACAAAGTCATACAGCTTTCACTATATGGCTATATGACTTTTCACAAACTGAAAGGGAGAGACCATTGGCAATGCTAACAGAACCGCGAAAGGGAAAAAAATCACCTAATTAAAAAAACACAAGGACAAAAAGTGCTCTGTAGCAGCATCATGTATGTTTACAAGCAGAGCAAGACTACATTTCTTGAAGATAAAACAAAGTAGTAACTCAAATACAAAAGGATATTAACTAAGATGAGCTTTCTGTGCCAAAAGGGACAGAGAACATCATATCCTCCTGGCATCTTACACTAAAAGTGCCCAAGGTATAGATGTATGCAAGGACTTCAGAGTCTGCACTGAAGATAAAGCCCCACGCTACAAGCTTGATCATACGGAAGAATCAGTGTTTCCTATCAACCTCTGGAAAGCTGAATCTGTAGCACTATAGCCAGGTGATTTTTTGCTTACCAAATATTTTGAGATGTAACTAACAAAAGGCTGACAAACACCACTCTCTGAAGAAGCCTTTACGTTCCGTTAACCTCCCAGACACCAAGGGTGGACTAACTTTGCACATGCGCTGCTCACGTCCATTGTTTGATTCAGGATTTTCTGTAAGCAAGAAAGAGATCTCTATGTACAGAGACATGAGGAGTCCTGGCACTGCAGTGGGCATGGACACAGATCCCTTTACACCACTAAGTCTCTGCAGCAAGACACGTCCTCGTGTGAGCATTCTGTATTGGGATAAATTCATTTCTACCTATTATAAGGCAGCCAACATCTGTTGGCATTTTCATTTGCCCTATTTCTTTTTTAAACCTGTGTGACCTTTCAAATGTTGTGATGGACAAATCTTCCAGTATTTCTTTCTGGCCTTGTTAACACCATAACAGATCACGTAACCACGCAAAGGAGCGTTTGAGCATTGAGCAAGCCCAGAGAGACACAAAGTGCCAAGACCTTCAAAAGCTGTAGCGGGTACACAAGAAATCAAGTGTGAGTGTGAAATATGAAAGGTGTTTTACTTCAAGTAAATGACAGGAATATTTGGGGTTTCTGATTTTATTTTGAGAGAAATGAAACAAAGGATGAGAGAAACTAAAGCAGTGACCTCACTTTGGGTATTTCACCCAAGTCAGCAGTGAGGCCATCTCTAGCCCAAAGCCCAAGTAATGCAAATACCGATTTCCCAGTATTCGTGCACATCATACAGAGGGAGAGCAGCTGACCTGCAATCATGTCAGCGTATGAGAATACAGCATCCCACATTGTTACATCATCATGCAGCACCAGTACGGAATAATCAGCCACTGTCTTGTCGTCACTCACAATCCAAGTTCAAGGCTCACATACATGATGTGTTTAAGGAAAGCAGGATTGAAGACTTCAGTGATACCATTTGTTCCATCAAAAATTAAGCTTTATAGGAAAATACTGAATGCCTTTAAAATCACAGTTCAAA
This sequence comes from Ceryle rudis, assembly GCA_033439905.1. Classification (NCBI taxonomy): domain Eukaryota; kingdom Metazoa; phylum Chordata; class Aves; order Coraciiformes; family Cerylidae; genus Ceryle; species Ceryle rudis. The sequence continues at coordinate 8,337 of JAAGNO010029390.1, forward strand.
CAGTCTTAAAGTCAACCTGTCTCAGTTCCATGAATCAGAGTGTATGGATCAGCGTCCCAAATCAAAATCTATCTTTTCTCAGCCACACACCTCCAGTCTTAGAAGGTGAACATCATCTCAGTTCTGGAACCACACAGAGCCTGAAAAGGAAACCATAGCATACCCGTAGGCAGGCATACACATTTTATGCCATGTTTCCTTTAGAAGCCAAGAGACTCTTGTACTCTCTGAAAGAGCAGAATGTTCTTAAAGTTCTCTCTCCTATCTATCTATCGCCACAACACCCTGAATGCACTTGATATCACCCACTTTGGAAACTAGACAGGGTCAACCCCAGTTACTGCTTGGACGGCAGACAGCTGGTGATCACAGGTTGCTATAGGCTCCCAAAGCTTGGCTGGCCTTGACTCTTGGATGCAATGTCAAGGGCATCCAGAAGAGCTTCTACTGCTGCATTAGTAGTAAAAGACTACACAAGGGAAATCCAGGCATATTGCTGAGCAGAGTGGGTGATTTAGTAGCAGCAGAGACAGACAACGCTAAGGCACTCTATGTCCACTTTGCCTCAGTCTCCACCAGATAGGTCTTCCTGACCTCTCTGCTTGGATGAAAGGTTCCAGGAAGAGACAAACTACCAGGAAGAAATCAGGATTGAGTTAGGGATGACTGAAGAGAACCCATCCTATAAAAGGCCATGGGACCTGATATGTTGTGTCTGAGGGTGCTGAGAGATGGGCTTTGTCACTGATTTGTCACTCTGAGGGTAAGGGGGGGGGGGGGGCAAAGAGTCCCCTGACCACTGGAGAAAGTGTTGCACCCATCTTCAAGATAGAAAAAGAATACAGCTGTGGCATAGAGAAGAGTCTCTGCTAAAGCTGAAAAAGTCACAGCTTACACCACTGTTTCCAGCGTCGTGCTGTAGCTAAGACAGCTACGAACCGTAAGGACTCTTGTCAACTCTCCTGGAAGTTTACCCTCGAAAACATATATCCACCAAGCCACAGACATACGGGCAAGGAGCCAACAATGGAGCAGTCAGGAAAAAGGAAATCCCTTGCATCACAAGATTCATCTGCCTGAAACCATCTGGAAATTGACTCTTCAGGATATAAAGTTCACAGCATACTTTCTAAAGAAATCCAAGCAAAAAGATTCACAAGTTTCCTGGGCTTTGACCCAGAATAGACTCAAACATCCTTGTCTGGTTCGATATAGTTCAGAGGAAGATTTAAGTGAGAGGTGAAAATTTTCCACACGAAGACAGACAGCCCCTTCCTCATCCCTCTCCAACCAGTCCCATTTAATCTACTTATTTCCAAAAGGATGAAATCCTGTTGTTTCATATTTCTGGGGTGATATGGTGAACAATAAAACTCCACAAACCCAAAAACCATGGAGAAGGATGCAACAGCTACTCCCTTCAAATCAGAGGGTTGGAGGGACACTACAAGTACGTTATCAGCCAGCACGCAGTCAGGAAGACCGTCTGCCCCAAGCATGCCTGTTGGCATTCTGCAACTTCTAAACTTTTTTTAGCATGAAAAATGCAGAGGATTCATGGACGCAAAACTGACAATCCTACTAGAGTCCCACAAAATCTGAACAATAGGTTTTGGGAGTTGGAAAAGCAACTTTTGTTCCTGCCAGCAGAAAAGTCCTTGCATGAATGAGTCCATTAGACTTAGTGCAAGAATAAAGCCATTGGTGTTTTTACCTTCGTTCACAAGCCCAACACGAATACAGCAGAAAGGGATAGTCGCTCGCCTGCTCTTCCTGTGTGAAACAGTATTTGTCAGTCCTCATAGGAACCAGAAAAGAAAAAAAAATGCATTAAATTTGTAGGAAATGGCTTGATAATTTTTCTTAAGAAAGGCATCATCACCGTGACCAAACCCTGCCCAAGAAAATTGGGGCATTTTCCAAAAAGCTATAGGATCTAAACCCTATCTCTGTCATGACTTCAGGCAGAAATGGTTGGTGATAAATTTCTCACTCCCCCATTTTTAGTCTTCTAAACTCACTTTTCCCCCTTTTTCTCCTGCTGTGTCCCTGCTGCAACGGGAACAAGCAAGCATGCAGAAGCGATCAATTGAAAATATTATTCATGGCCCACTTCTGGTACTTTTAAAAATAAAGAGAGAAGCAGAAATTTTCAAAAAGAGAATGTTCAGCTTCTGATGCTTGAAGGTTTACAGTGTGTTTGAACTTCAATCAGCTCTCTAACAGAATTTTTTAGAGTTAGGAACTCTTCAAGCTAGGTTAAAAAAAATGCAGATATAGTCCAAGGGGGTGCCCACCAACGTTCATTGTTTGGTACCTCAGGAAACAATATCCAGTGTATCTGGGTAATTAAAAGAAACTTGAGACAATAAAAAAGAAGTCAGCTTGGGCTCTTTCACGTGCTGTTTGTTCAGTGTCTCAGAGCAGACTATCTTCATTGCCCCTTTGATTCTAGGTGAAATTGATAACCCAATGCTCAGCTGAATTGATGTGTTCAAAGCGAGTTCCACCTTTCCACCACGCACCGGCCGCAAAGACACCGCACAGGCAACAGCGTGGGGAAGAAGAGGCTCGAGCAGACACAGACACACCACAGTCACCAGCTGAAAAGGACAGCAGCCATGGGGTACCCCGCTGAATCCTGGTAGCTGTAGCAAGCTCTGAGGTTTGCAGATGCAAATGGAAAAGAGCTACGGGTGCACCATAATTACAGGGGGCAAAGGGTTAAAAAGAAAGCCCTCCAAGCTCACAGAGTGGTGTAAAGCATGAGCATGCCCATGTGCAGAATGCCACACACATCTACTCCTCCCATCCCAGGTACGCTGATGGCACTTAACAACAGTCCAGTTTAGATGAGCACACACCAGATGAACAACCTGTCCTATCATCACGGGCTATTGTTCACACAGAAGAGTTCTTCCTAACGCTGTTTAAATACACAACATGGAAACTCTTGACGCAAACGGCCTTTGTTTCTTCTGCAAAAGATTTGTACCATTAACTCATTAACCATAAATATTTAAAGTGCAGCTTGTAACAGTGCTTCCCCTCAACCACTACGCTGCTGTTATTAAGGTGCTGCTTTCGAACTTGTGTTTTATCTGAATGGCTTTTTACCAGCGGTTCCCAAATAAGGCAAGGAAACAAGCCCAACACATTCAAGGTCACTGCTTGCACATTAGATTGCCCTGATGGTTATAACTGTTGCAGTTTTCCACCTTGAGTGGGCAGGAAACTAAATGTCTTCTGGGTAATCAAATGCACATGTAGAAACAATAAAATACACCCATGAAAAGATGAGTGCCAAGCTTAACAACACACAGGCTGCTCTGCCAGAAATGGCAGCTAGTTCTAAGTGTTCTTAGACACCTTTCGCCTCTTTTTTTTTTTTTTTTTTTTTTTTTTTGGCTTGTAGACTTGGAAACAGCCCTTGCCCCCTGTAC
>JAAGNO010029390.1:11789-60346 GCA_033439905.1 Ceryle rudis
AATATCATTGCCTCCCCCCACCCCCCCCCCCCCTTAAAGAAAATTTTTCTTTTTTTTTTTTTTAACTCTAGTTTTTTTTTTGTTTTTTTTTTTTTTTTTTTTTTTTTTTTTTTTTTTGGTACTAGAGAGGTGCAAACAGCCAATGCCCCTAGAAGCCACCACAGTGCCAAGCAGAAAAAGGACATCTGAAACTCCCAATGCGTGACTGTTACCTGCACGCACCGTGTTTTTTCCTCATTCCTGGAATACTGTGTTTAACACAACACAAGATGGATAATGAAGGCTACTCTTTGTTGTAATTTCTGTGTAACTCTTCTTAAGCAAAGAGATGATACAGGTGGGTTATTCATAACAACAGATATACCAAACCAAGCAGAAGAAAGTAGAATCTTTTTGAAGGAGACTTTACCAATTTCTCAGGTAGCTGCTTTTCCAATACACCATCTTGTTGCTGTTTTCACTTGAAAAGGCATTTACAAACTGTAAGAACTTTTTTGTAACCATAAAGGACAATAAGGAAGCACAAGGACTCCAGTGAACTAGACATCCTACAAGAACACCCAGAACAGAAAGGTACTCTCTCCTCTGAGGAGCTCTAGGGTCTAAGAAAAGATACAAAACTGCAAAAGAGAGGCAGGTCGGGGACTGAAAAGCAACACCACAATATCTGTTAGCGACTGGTGGGATTTCTACGTATCACCAAGTCCTCTTCTAGGAATCACAGGACCGAAGGCCTAACGTGGGGCATGAACAATAAAGTAGCCTTGGAAAGAACCCATTTAATATCCCGGTGCTTTCAAGAAGCTATGAAGAATTGATGATCTGTGATCTCCCCTCAAAAATATGCCAAATATATTTTAAAAAAATTATCCCAGTGCAGCCTGGCAAGAAAAATCAATATGTGGTAATACCAGAAGAACATAAATATTTACTATATACATTAGAGAAGTCATTAATAATTCTAATATGTCATTACTTTCCTGTATCAGCTGTAATGCTGAGCAGGGAATACTAAGGTGAGCTTTTTAAGGGGTTGGCTTGTTGTCATTTTGGTTTTTGTCTTCAGTATTTTGGTTTTAAGTTATTCAGGATGGGTTTTTTCCAAACTCTTAAGTGCACAGATCCCTTTAATTATCAGCAGAACTGTGTCGTCTAAGCAGCAATGAAAATAACAAAATTTTTTCATTTAAAAAAATCTATTAAAAATCTGTCCATTACAAGCGAAGTATTATTTATTCTCTAGACACAACAGTACAGCTTCCTGTAGCAAACAAAATTACTTAAAAGTTCATTTGTTATCACTGCCTGAAGCTTTTCTGATCCCAAATCTGAACCACTGGCCAGCCCAGGACAGAAAGAGAAGGGAAAAAAACCAGACTATAAAACCAAAGTGATGCACGATGCAATTGCTCACCACCCACTGACCGATGCCCAGCCAATCACCGAGCTGCGGTGTCCCCCGCCACCTCCCCCCTCATTTATCTACTGGCCATGACATCATATGGTCTGGAATAGCCCTCTGGCTAGTTCAAGTCAGCTGTCCTGTGCACTCCTTGTGCACTCCCAGCCTTCACTGGCAGGGCAGGGCGAGAAGCTGAAAAGTCCTTGACTTAGGATAAACACTGCATAGCAACAACTAAAACATCAGCGTGTTGTCAACATTACTCTCATCCTAAATCCAAAACACAGCACTGTACCAGCTACTTAGGAAGACAATTAACTGTATTCCAGCCCAAAACCAGTCCATAAGTACACAACACAGGCCCCCTACAGCAGTACATACCCAATACCCCACCACCACCAAGTCAATAACCAGTCACTTGTACTATAGGGAGGGACACAAATGTTTTAAAGAGAACTGAGAGAATGTATAAGCAAAAATTAATGATGGGTTCTGAGCTCCTTCAATTTCAACCTCTGTGGAGTATTTCTCTTGGAGGAGAGGTTAGTTTGATTTTTGGGGCCTCTTATTTAATGAAGCTTTAGACTTAACAAAGAGATGGCTCCTGCCAGCTGCCTGAAAAACCACATTGTAATAATGGATTCAATAAAAACCTTCGTTACACACCTGAATTCACAGCTTTTAAATAGCTCAAGAGCCACTGGATTACAACAGAATGCAGATAGAAGTCTTCAGGTGCGGTAGCTCCATTCAGCAAACACCAAGGGGGCTTTCCAAGCTTTTACACCCCTGCCTCAGCCTTTGGCCATACACTACAGGAGGCCTTCTGCACTGTGGAAACACATAGCGGGATGGTAAAGGAACAGGGATAAACAAGTACCCCTTCAGCATGTTACTGCAGTTATCTGGCCAACAGTGTTTGAGAGAGCTTGAAGTGCTCTTCAGACAAGGATATCCAGACTTAATAACCTTTCTGTTGGGTTAACTCTTCCACCACACCAAAAACTTACCAGTTTAACTCCACTGCTTTAGCTGGTATTACACAAACCTCTACCCCTTCTTCATTCTGTGTTTCTCCTCGGCTTTCTGTCTCCTCTTGCTCTTCCTATGATCCTTATTATGCAATCACACAGCAAACGTGCCTTTGGCAGGCCCACGGGTCAGGAATGAGTGCATCTCATGAGAGGATAAAGTATGTTTGATTACTCTCTGAATAGACACTTAAACAGTGGCTGTTGATTACTTTTGGTGTTTTTTTTTAAATACTCAACATTTCAAATATTGTATCATGCTGAAATCAGCAAGAGTCCCATCTACAGGGGAGAACTAAAACTGAAATGCAAGTTACCAAAATTACATATAATATATTTAAAAAATAAATAAATAAAATCACTGACAGCAAACCAGAATGTTACGTATAAGCCAAAACTCAGAAACAGAGTTATTCAGTAGCTTGGAAACCCCATCCCACTGGTTGGGCTGCAGGGCTCCAGACTGCCCAGGACACAGGCTCAGCTCACAGGGCTGGCTTCAGACAAGGTCCTTTTCATGAGCACAAGCCGCTAATGTCTTCCGGTTGCTTACGGCACCTTCGTTCCACACGCTGCACTGTTCTGAACAGGATGCATCCCAACCTTAGAGAAGCCATGCCTGAGGCTATCAAAAAAAGGAGCAGTTATTGTGGACAGGCTGTCCCATGTGAGAGCCGTATGAAAGATCGGCTGGGCTCCAAACAGATTACAGAACACCTCATATCAGCACAGGCCTCAGAAGGTAGACTTGGTGCCTTTCAAAATTCATCTTCAGAATATACAGTCAGATATTCACAGCTACATGTACCATAGTCCTTCATTCCCCAGCCAGTCTCCTGGCTCATGAGGCTGGGTATGTTGATGCATTTGCATTCTATATTGGCTCAGGGATAGATTTTCCCCTCTAGAAACAGTGCCTGTATTAAGCACTAAAGTTTGCTCTTCGTAGTTTATTTCAACACCAGAGCTCACAAGCAGTTCAGAAAGTGTTTGGTTGTCAAGCTGTTGACACTCCAGAATTGCTGTACTGGTTATTTTATGGTAATTACAGAGCAGAGATCTGGCATCTTTATTAAAAAGCCACTCCTGTTTCGGGAGTAATAGGAACTGCTTGCTCCAAACAAAATTACAAATCCATTCCCTGGCTAGAACTGTGAATGCTTAGAAAGACTTTACTCGAAAGTAAACACTAGCTGTTGTTTTTCTGACATGAAATAGTAAACAAATCCGAGGAAACGGTAGAAGAAAAATCAAGATGAAAAGTGAAGAAATACACACCTCCTACCCATGCAAGCAAAGGCAGCAGTGTAGTAAAGCTGTCACAGTACTTGGAACAAACACTCTTGATCTGGTGACCGCTTGCTAACAGACTGATTCTACCTCCTGCTTCTGTTTCATCACACACAGGTAGCCAGCCAGCAATAGCTTGGCCCTGTATTATTCCAGTAGAAGCTAACTAACTAAACTAAAGACACCAGTAATTCAGCATTTCATAAGCCAAGACATGTTTCAACTACAAAATTCCTCATGCAGGAGAGGGAAAAAAAATAATACAAGACAACCAAACAACAAACCAATACTAAAATCCTAGCAGCTGCAGTCACAAGGAAAAGCGGTTTCCTCCCACTTTAAGCATGGACAGAGCCTAACACAGTTAAGTAAACCACTCTACCTTCTCATTGCTGTTTTTTCTAATCTACTACACAACTGCTCTCCCAAGAGTCCAAAGAAGTTGAGATTCAGACAAAAAAAAAAAAAAAAAAAAAAAAGGGGGGGGGGACACACAAAAATGCTGACAGATAAAGAATCTTTCCAAACAAAGACAGATATACATACAAAGAAAGGGAATAGAGAAAGGATGTTTGTTTGCTAATTCAAGTATCAGCTATCAAACCAGCCCATTAACAGGTGTACACATGTGTAGGAGAGGTAATGGCATCTATTCTCTACATGTGTAGATGTGGCACCAAAATAAAGGTGCTCTTGTTATCATCACCTCTTTTAGGTGCCAACAGGACTGTTCTACACTTTATTTTCTTCTTCTTCCCCAATTTATCTACACATCTTTTGACAAGAGGCAGGTGCAACCAAATTGCCCATCAAAACAACCAGCTTCCCTGGCCATCACAACAAAAAGGATGAAGTATTTCATGCAAATGGCCACACTCACACTCCTAGAATCGGTGATTTCTGGTCAAGTCTCATTTAAAACATTCAAAGCTGCCACAGGAAGGAAGTGAATGCAGCTCATTTCAAGTCAGTGAGGGACATTCCAACATTTCTTCCCAAGCCACGTGTGAGAATCCCATCTACACACGACCCTGAGGACTCTGGGACACAGCTGCTATTTAAGGGGTAGAGCTGAGATCAGACAAGCAGCTTCCATTGCAGCTCTTCCTGATCGACTAACTGCTGTCAATCTGCTCCTTGGCAGCAGCCATGAAGTACACTTCTCTTTTTTCATGTCAGCTTCTTGTTTAAAAGTTGCAGCTCCAGAGTAATTTTCAAACTAAAAATCCAAGGGTTTTTCTTATTATTATTTTGTTTAAAAGATGTACTTTTAACTGTATTTAAAATGTTTGCTTGGCATTTCAAAAACCTGCACAGCTGCCAGTTTCTACTGATCCAGTTGTAGACCCATGTGGGATTTGATGCCTGCTCAAATCCAGCCAACAAAACATAAGACATCTCTCACAGGCAAAACCACCTACAAGTGTCAATGCAACTGTTCAAAGGGACTTCAAACCAAAACCCATGCCACCTTTGGGGAACTGGGCTGGAGATAAAGTGCATGGCATAAATATAGGACCATTCAAAGTGAACATTATCTTTGAAGATTCTGTTTTTAGAGAAATGCATAAGCATTAATGCAGTGTTAAAAAAAGCAATTTAAAAATATTAGGTAACGCAGAGGGGCGTACAGAGGGGACAAGTCTGTGTTCTTGCCCAGCCTAGAACACAGGGAGGATCATCTATTTTTAGGTAACTACAACAAAGTTACTGGTGAGATAGTGGGAAACCTGGGTATATATATTACATAATTTAGCATATTTACTGCAGGCAAGAGACAACAACCACATGGACGAAATTCATACAGAATTAGCACCAGAGTAATACAGAACTCAGCTGCAGTAGCAATGCAAAGTAATTACAATAGCAGCATCTATAGTTCAAAAAACCATCCAAAATTTATGATCTTGACATTGCACTCTAAGCCTCCAGGCAATCTTTTCTTAAGGCTCTGTTTTGCATTTCTTTCCCTGTTGAATTCAACTGTTCAACCCCAGTTCTTCCTGAAAACAGAGACTTCCCATTGAATTTAATTTTACATTCAGCAGAACAACACTTGCCAGGAACATCTCTTCAACACACACTGTAAACCAGAGCTGCTAATACCAGATGACGTTAAACAAACGGCAACTCTCCAGCGCCCAGCAGTTGACATTGATAAGCAGCCTGTATTCTTCAGGACTTCTTTTCAAGTCTAAGAGTAAGCTCTGCAATTGCCAGCCCCTGAAGGGTTTTATGACTTTGCTTTTTATGAATGCACGGCCTAGCAGGTGATAAGCGCTTTTGTGCGCTTGGCTGGTGTTTGCCCATGATCAGGACTGTTGACTGGGGGTTTATGGCTGTGAAAGATGCCAACAGCACCCCAAGGACAGACGGGGACATTCCGTGACATTCCAGCACTTGTCAGAGAGGTGCCAACTTCCCCCTAAATCAAACACAACCATGATTTCAGAGCCACAGCGGTGCTGATAACAGCTTCAGACTTGGATGCCAGGAGAGAGGGCAGTCAGACTGCCGCTTACTGCAGGCAGAACAACCAGCCTATAACTTCACTTCAACTTGTGGGGCAGGGAGGAAGAAGGATCAAACCTTATCTATGACACTGTTGTCTGTCAGTCCCTGATACCACTGCTTTAGCACACATCCTGGGTACAGAAAGCAAAGCGCTCTGAGGTACTAGCACAGTGCCAGGGCAACTCCCAAGTACAGGCTGGCTACCGATGCGTACTGGCACTTCACCTTAGAGCCACGAGTATCCCCCACAGTTCTAGCTGCTATAAAGACATAAAAGGCATGAAGAACCCTGCCCTAGAAGATTATGCTGTGGGACACAGCAGTGCTGTCTATCTGGTTAGGTGTAGTCACTACTTCTGTGAGGCTTGCGGCCAACTTCAGTCCCAAGACGAGCTGGAATTGTTAGCGCTTACCCATGCACATAAACCCTGCCTCAGAAGCTTTGCTAGTGCAGGTGCAACCCTACACGGTTGCAGCTATCGAGCTTTTGGGCCAGTACCAGCCCACACCCTGCCAGTTGGCACAAGTGCAGGGTTGGTGTGTGTGTTCCCTCTACCCTTACGCTTAACACAGCTTTATTCAGCCTGATCTAGCAGCCACAGCTCAATTATAATCCACATTTAGGTCTAGGAGAGCAGTGGAGACATCTTTTAAAACCATCCAAATTAGTATCAAATTTCTTAAGAGCTATGAAGTGGTAAGAAAGCTACAGCCAGTTAATCTCATTGTTTCATTCAGGTCCATGGGGTGCTGATGGAACTAGTCTCTTCCTCTCCTCTTCTGTATCAAAGTGATACTGAGCAGCCAGTAAAACTGTGAGGAGTTGCAAGGAAGAACTAAATTTATAGGAAGTCCTTATTCCTTAGCATCTAGGTTATTTTTCTCCATTTCATTCCACGCATTCAAGCTTATTTCAGCTCATTAATACAAAAGAAGTGATGCTTAGGAATGAAAGCACACATTGTCTGGCTTTCCCATGGCTATTTATCTTCCTTGCATTGCAATAGCAACACTTTCCCTGCAAGTATCCTGTAAAAAGCACTTCATTCTTCACTACATCCATCACAAGATAAATGGAAGAACAGGGAAAAGCGAAGAAACCACTTTCACCACCTTGGCCTCTCCTAACTTTATAGGAAAACCACTTACTCAAAGCAGAGCTCAATTAAAGACCTTCTAAAAGACGTGCCCTGTAATACTAGTTTTATTTTACAATGTAGGTGCAAATCTCAGCAGTGCAGCCAAATTTTATTCTGGTTAATCATTTGCCACCTATGGGGAACTTTAGTCCAATTGATTTAATTTCTGCCTTCAGTTTCTGTCCTAAACTGAAGTCCTGAGCCATTTTCCCATGACTGTGGTATTCCACAGCCACATTTCAGCAGAATAGAAGGTCTCTTTTAGACACCATGTGGCTTAAGCATTTGGGAGGGGAGGGAGGGTGTGGAACAGACAGAAAGAGGCCCTGTATAAAAAGGACAATGACAATGAAGTCATGAATTCTGCTCAAGAAACAGATACAGTCAGAGGAGAAAAAGACCCTGCGATGCCAATGAACACAGGGAGGACTTCATTTTAGCAACCAGGCAGAAGCATCATCAGGTTGCATTTGTCATGGGGGCAGAGGAAACCAAAGATACACATCCTAAGCCAGAATTCTTTTCATCCTTCCTTCTGAAATTGTGTTTGCCCTGAAGCCAGGAGCACACAGTACACCTCACAGCTAGCGGCAGCTGATGGACAGGATCAAGCGCCTATTATCAAGCTTTAGATAAACAATTTTAAATGAAACCATATTGACTCTTCTTTATTTTCAACTGAACAGGTGGGAATTGAAACATGAGGAGCTCAAAAATAATAATTCAGACCCTGCAGACAAGTTTCTATGTCCTTCGATCTCTTTCAGCTTCACACAAACAACATTGAGAAGGCCTGAGGTTACCTGCCATGGAGCATCATACAAGCATGTGCCACCACATATCTGTGGCAGGAAGGAAGTACCTGGTTAAAGCAACTCCTGTGCACAGGTACATCTCAGCTGGAGAAGGACCAGCCATTCGCAAGTCAAAGGTCACGTCAATCAACGCTAGTGACTGAGACAGAGAAATTTTGTCAACTTTTCATGCTGGGTAACCTGTCTTGATGGTCCCATTAAGCAGCTGAATTTCAGGGGCACAATCACTGCTGTTAATACCTTAGAGATGGCTCATGGACTAACAGAAAACCTAGAAGAACCTCATAAAAATATTCACTGCCATTAGGAAACAAGTACTGCTTGTAAAATAAAGTGCTGGTAAAATTAGACTCAAAGGCTGAGAGACACAGTATGTCTGTCCTTCCTACGGACTTTCAAGGGCACAGCTATCACCCACCACTTGTGGATGAGATCATTCAGCTCTGTTAAGTCCTAGATAAGTTGACACCTCCTTTCGTGATGAAAAACAAAAAGTTCTTGCAATTAAGCCCATCAGCCCTGAGATACAGGAGAATCTATTCGACAGCATGCTCAGTTGTGAGTCTCTCTCTTCCAAAGAGGGGTACCAGAAAAGGAGTGGGAGTAAACACAACACACTGGGGGGAGTCTCTCTGGAGAACAACAGAAATTAATCAAATTCTTCCTGGTAACTCTGTCCAAGATGAGGCATCTGATACTTGTCAAGACTAATAAACTAGGGCATTCTCAAAAAGCTAGGAAACTTCTTTGAGATGGAAAGAAAACAAAGTAGAAAATAGTAGTGAGCAATGTAGAGACAGCTTCATGTGTGCTACTTGATGGAGGAGAGCACTAAAAATCAAGATGCTCTCTTAAACTTGCTCATAGTGAGACCAGTTATAGATAGATCCACTTTTCACAAGATACCCAAAGCACACAAGGTCTTCACTTCAACAAGGCTGTCATTGCTGAGAGTTATGATACCAAGAGAGTAAACAGAAAGGAGACATGTCCTTTGAAACCCTTGCAAATGTACTGAAATGCACTATGCTCTTCTCCTGGTACATGGCAGCTTCCCCATCTGCTCAATTTTCTCAGTCTCACTCTGCAGGGAGACTGGACAAAAGTATGTTTCACATTGAAACCACACCAAAACAACCCTGCTGCAGAAGTCAGCAAGATATAACCTCCCTGTTTGACAGGGTGCCGCGATTCCCGTGCCTGAGAAGGGCGCGAACACAGCACAGCTACCGCCCTGCGCTTGCTGCAAAACCTGCAGAATCTGAAAGCCTCGTTTTCTCCCTTATTCTTGTAGCGCTTCTCATTTTTCTGCTTCAAATACATAGTAGTCGGAATAAGATCACGCCGTTAACAGTAAAGAACAGCTACAAAGAGCTGACTTGAATTAACAGAAGTACAAAGACATACAGCTAATGTGACTGTGTAAGATGTAGATGTCTATGCCTGTCACACATTACACACTGTTGAAGGAAGGGAGCTCAGACTGTTTAGCACTAAGATGCTGCATGACCTGTTGACACAGAAAAGATCAAGTGAGCAAGCTTATTTTCTGTCAAGTGCTGATATAATCCATTATCAATACTCCTCAAGTCATGGATAAGATAACAGCATAATATGACCCAAGGTTTACTCACATTACAAATAAACCAATACACATTTATTTATTTACTCAGTAAGGTTTGACTGTGCTTCAGTGTCTTCCAAGAGTGAAAAACAAATCGAATAATCTCAACTAGATCTACTTAGGAAGAGTATTAGTGGGGAAAAAAATAATTAAGAACTATTTGCTGAAGTCTGTAAAGGACAGATAAAGCTTTTGCTCTACAGAACACAAACACCACTGATTCTTAACACGATCAGCACAGGCCATTCTCATTTTGTGAAGCCACAGGATGGAAGATCTTTCCTCTTGTCTCTGCCCTCTATCTCCACTGCCCTGCACAGATAATTGGGCAGAGGCATTTGAAGGGTGTAAGAAAGAGATCAGAAGCAACATCTACTCCCTGCATCTATCCTCCTTTGCTCCTCTTGTCAGCATCCTTACAGGAGAAGAGGCACCTTTACTTCAGCTCTTAGATGGAGTGTGGTGCCCTCAAGGGTTATTGTGAAAAAGAAAAATCCAGCCAATTCCAGCCCATTTTCAGATGGCTCACAGTTTTTCTGGGAAGGAGAGAGCTGCTGTGGGTATAGATTCTCCTGTACCTCAGGGCTGATGGGTTTAGTTGCAAGAACCTTCTAGTTTTGGCAGGAAAGGAGGTATCAACCCATCTAGGACTTAACAGAACTGAATGATTTTTGTAATTATTGCTAGAGATACTGTGTGCCTTTAAAAGGCATTTTAATGAGAAGATACCCAGCTTTTCAACTCCGTTCCCCTTCAACATATTCTTTACAGGTAATTCTTTACTTGGCAGAAGGAAGGTACTTTCATTAGAAAGACTGCGGCCTTTGTTGCGCTAAGGATGAGACAGGCAAGGGTTCTGTGATCTTTGCCGTCAGTACCATGCCTCTGCTATTAAACCTAGTGCCAGACAAGTGATTCAAACCAAACACCTCTCCAGTACTCCAGCTGTGAACAAACTGTTGGCCAAATAAAACTAATTGATTTAGACAGCTTTAGAATTTCCTATTAGTAAAAAAAAAAAAAAAATAAGCCCCCCCAAATCAACACTAAACACATAAGAGTAAAATTAATATTAAGGCACTGAACACTCCCTCTATTATTAAATATATATACACACACAGAAATACATGTATTTTTCCAGTAGCAGGTAAAATACAGTAGCTACTACCCTAGTAGAAGCTTGCAAATACACATGCTCTCTGATTATCATTACTGGTATTGTAATGGTTCTCACAGGCCATTATGCCAGATGAAGCATGACTGTATGAGGAGAGCTAGTACCTTACCTAAAAACTCACTAATGTACACATTCCTTTGCTGTAACTCAGCCTACCCATCAGGCTTATTTGCAACTGGCAACTTTCCAATGCATTTGAAACTCGTGTTGGACCTCTTGGAGGCAGGCAGAAAACATCTCACCCCCAACAAACCACTATTTTCCATCTGGAACTGAATGAGCAAGTGTTCATAGCCTTTGTGTTCAGCCACTAATGCTCATTAAACAATCTATTAACACACAAAATTAATGAGGTACTGCCAAGTTTCAAGTCAGCAAAGGACTGTGCCTGTGCACAGTTCCCTACAGCACATGCTGGCACCATTGTTTGTCATACATCCAGCGCTCTGGCATTTGGAGCTCAGCCTAATTAGTTCACTGCAATTGAATCTCAACTCTAGCCTTGATTCAGCTGCAGTGAAAGTTTTGAAAGAGGCCTATCTACACAGTCTTACATGTTTTTTCCCTGGCACTTGAAGAACTAGGGTAAAGAAGTGTGCCAGAATTGCCCAACCAACCATTTGACAGATACACAGATGTGCGAATACTGCACTTACTGGTATTCTTAAGATCATTCATGTGCAACTTCTGTAAGGTAGAAGGATTCTTTTCCTGGAGGAAAGCAAACGCCAGAGGAGGACTTGAATTGTTATACTGGAAGGAAAGTAGGAAAAAAGAAAAGGTCTAACCCCAGGAGAGCCAATTTAATACATTTATAACTTTTACATGTGCATTCCAGAGAGTTCTTTCTCCACTGAGCATTACTGTTCAGGACTTTACAGCCTCCTGCTTCTACTAGTTATTCAAAAACCTAAACATCAGTACAATTACAAAGTCTTTTTTCCCCCCCACACGGAATTCCCTCCTCTCGCATAGCTTGTGTCTGCCTGAGGCCCACAGGTCAAGATGATACTCAGCTAGATTTTTTTTCAAGTAGCCAACCATATCATGCTATGCATTTCAGAATAGAAATGGGATTTTTGTAATTATTGCTAGAGATGCTGTGTGCCTTCAAAAGGCATTTTAATTAAAAGATACACAGCTTTTCACCTTCCTTCCCCTTCAACATCAAAATACATTTCCACAATCATTTTCATGAACCCATCATTTAATGCAGCAAATGATGCAAAGGTGGTGGTTCAAAGGGACTTCCAGGCATTGACAACTGTCAGCTGACATCAAGAGAATCTGGTTTCTGATAGTGCTTTTCTTTCTGGTGACATTCAATTAGTAAGTAAACTTGGATAATTTTTGTGTTTCATTTTTCGTCAATTATGCAGCTATTAGTATCTGTGTTTCGTATCTTAAGAACTTCTACTGTTCTACTGGGAGAGAGAAATTGTGACCCCTCCTGACCTGCAACTACACTGTCACTCCTGAGGTCTTCTTGGCACAGACTTGGTCTCACAGGACAGTTGTACAGTCCTCAGCAAAAAATGAAACTTCTATCAAGTTACAGATTGGGAATCACGGCACAAGGCAAGAGTGGAAAGATGTATACTGGCCAACCCAACTACTGTATGGGTCACACAGGTCCCAGAGAAGCACCTCCTTGCAGTATTGTAGCTAAGGGGCTGCACTGCGGTACATGACAAGGAAGGAGGGAGTCACTTCTCCACCTTACTTGTATCCAATATCTGCCAAGACTCAAAACTTCAATATCTGGCTGATCAGCAAACAGGCCTGACCCTGCAACAGCAGCTCCTAAACATCAGCATGCTGTCTTATGTGTACGACCAGACACAATAATGGGATGGGTAAAGGTCTTCCCTCCCCTCTGGGAACACCAAAGTTGACTTTCCAATCCCTTTTTGCCCCAGATAAAACTGTTACCAAGCATATTGACAGATACAAACATCACCTTGTTTCTACTTCATTTTTCCCAGCTGTACTCCTTGAGCATATGTGCGACCTCACATCTACAAAAGCCACCATCCAGCAGCTACACACCACACTCCTGAAAACGTGAAGCGGCAAAGTGGCAGATCCCTATCATTACAATCCTCTCTAGCCTGAGGGGGTGGGAGCACTGGGCTGCAGTAATACAAATAAATACTAAGTACTGGCTGCAAGCAACAGGAACTCATAGACAAAAGTCATGCAGAAATAAAACAAACATTTGTTCACATCAGCCTCTGCCTGTCAAGAAGCATAATCCTGCTCTCAAACATGCCAAAACAAGGGGACAATTTCACCTCGACTAAACTACCTCAGCCTTGATGAGATTAAAAAAACCTAAACCTGGGTTTTCCCACAATTGACTGCAGCAGAAAGAATATGACTGTGATCAATTTATTTTCCTTTACTTCTAATAAGCCATGCTTATTTTGGAGGATTCATATCTCCCTTTTAAAATAGAAGTAATCATCTGAAAGTCTGACTCTTAGCCACAAATATCTCCAAACATCTCAAAGTTCAGGTCCAAACCCACAGCACTTTGGATGTTTTGCTCCTTTTTTCCCACTCCATTTACTCAGTCTGAAAGAAAGCTTAGTCATGGGTGAGCACAGGCACACACTAATTATTTCACGGACCTTTTTACCTCCTCGACAGTTTACACACCGAGTACAAACCAGTAGTTTGGAAGTATGTTTGCAGTGCATTTGGCAACATGACAAAAATTGGATTTAAGTTGGAGCTATGCTTCTTCCTCACAGTACTGTATGTAAACAGCACCATGCAAACACTGCATCGCCTGTAAGGATACATTTCTCTGAGTGCCGATACACACACAACTGGAATATTCTATCTTATATTTGCATGTACACACACGTAGCCACACTTCTGAGACTCTGCCTGTTTCTAGAGACCAGCCTCACAAATTCTCAACCACCAGCCAGTCCAAGCTTATGTAAACATCTTGGGATTCAAATAAACTCAATGACAATCATTGCTGATTAAACCAAATGAATACAAAGGCAAAGTAAAGTGAACCAGGTACGTGCATGCAAAGATAAGATAGAAGCTGATTATCTTGCACAGCAACAAAGGAGAGCTGCCACACCGGAACAGACCAATGGTCCATCGGTTTCCGAATCGCTCCCTCTGGTAGCAGCCAACACTTCAAAGAACGTGGGGAGTCAACACGCAGTGCACAGTGCCAGAAGTCTTTATTTGCCATACAGGGAACAGGAGAAATCACCAGAAATCTCATAAGCTAAGCTGCTTCGGGCATGTTCGAAGATGGTTTATTTTAAGCTACTTGAAGAAGGTCAGAAGAAGCTCTTCCCTCATGCACTTGAATCTAAATATTTGTGGTTTAATTATCTGAAGACTTCACTTACTCTTTACAGTCATTTCCAACACTGAGACAGTCTTGGGATTTCAGCAAGGCACTATAAGGGCACAATTTAAGCTTCTTTTGTCCCTCTGCCTCTCCTCGCATAGCCTGAAAACTTGATTCACTAAGGCCACCAAACATTTCACTTCTGAAAGCCGCCATCCCAAGGTGCAGTACTGTGATAAGTGTGATAAGATGCCCTAGCTCTGAAGGTCATTGAAAACACGGGAGCAAATACAACAAATCTCAGAAAAGACCTTTGCAAGCCTTCAGTTAATTTAATAAGCAACTATGATATCCCATTATCCTGGAAGATTTAAAACATCAATAAAGGAGAGAGATTATACATTTTGCATCTTGAAAAATAGGTATTTCAGCTACCTTTCCAAAGAAATACCAATTCCGAAGTAAATGGGTCACTGGCCTGACCTAGTACAACAACCCTTCTGTTGCTGTACAGGATAACCAGATTCCATCCTTTTGATCAAGGGGTACCCAAGGGGCTTTGCTTGCACACCAAAACATCAATAAAAGGAAACAAACATACAACATAGGATCAGTGGATTAAAGCTGGGTGTTCAGCTTCCCTTTTCTAAACATAAACCAAAGAAAATTAGTTCTGAGTATCAGTTCTTAGCTATTAGTGTTCTAGCTACCACTGGGTAAGATTCCTGAGCAGGAAAAGGGTGTGACAGGCAATCAGTAGATGTAGCCCTTATCGCTTGATAAATGGTGTTTCAACAACCAGGCAGAGATACAGGTCCTGAACAAGTTACATTGACTATTCCAGAAGTTGTTTACATTTAATCATTTCAGTGCATAATTTCGAACACAGCCACACACCCCACACAAGACAGAACAGTGCAATAGGTAGACAATGAAGAAGCCCACAGCGCTCATTGCTCCCATCTTTGAGCTATGTCTTGGTGAGAGCCCTCTGCTCAGCTTTGGTCTTTATGCCTGGATTTACCACCACTCCTGTTCCCTTTCCTTACCCTCGAAGCCTTTAAGATAGCGACCGAGACCTCTCAGGAGCTGAAAGCCCCCCAAATAAAGGAAGAAGTAGCCAGAGGGAGTCACAAAGTGGCAAAAGGTAAACGACATCAGGCTCTTAAGTTCATTTTGCCCAGAGAGACTGAAGGAAGGACACCTGGCCCCAGGGTCCTTGCACATCATAAAGTAAAAGCCAGCTCTCTAGGAACACCTGTTTGCATGCTGTCAACAAAATAACTGAGCTACTTCCTCCACTGAGGGAGGAACGCACACATGACAGTGGTGAGGTGTGTGTGTCTTATAAGTCAAGTCCTTTTTAGCGCAGCAGCTCATCCCTTGTAGCCACCTGCTTGCAAAAAGCTGGCAAAAAACCTTCAAAAATCAGGATCCATGCATCCTCCAAACTGTCTGCCTTGTTAACTGATTTCAGTAACAAACTTCTGCTTTGTTGCAACTATGGATCTACCAATGTTCAGCATCTGGCTGGCAGAGGCTGTTGTAGAAAGCGAGCAGCCCCAGAAGTTGTTCTGGAAGCTCAGAAAGCAAGAGAAATCGAGAGGCATGGACCAAAGATCAATAACCCAAAACAGGCATAAAACTGCAGGCTTATCTACATTTCTACAGAAATAAGGAGAAGTTATGACGGCTGAGGACAGCACAGACTCAATTCCCTCTGCTGGTGGAAGTCAGAGGCTGCCTGAACACAGTATTTGAGGATTGCCTTGCAAGCAGCTGCTGATTTTGCCTCCTGATAGGAAGGAGTGAACAAAGTCTTGTTTTGCCTTGTTTGTCTGAGCAGCTTTTGCTTTACCTATTACTCTGTCTCTACCTCAACCCACGATTTTTCTCTCTTTCCCTCTTCTGCTTCACTCTCCCATCCCACTGGGAAGTAGTGAGCAAGCACCTGCGTGGGGCTGAGCTACCAGCTGGGGTTGAAGAACAACAGAAACACGGGAGAGTGTTAGTACCCTCTTCTGTCTCTTCAGAGTCCTAAGAGAAGGAATTTGCACAGTGCTTAAGAGGCTTGAGAATATTTACTGCCACTGCCACTGTCACTCACCACTGCAACAGAAGAGCTCTTCTGGAAAGAAGGGAAATGCTGGGGCTAACCATGGGTGTGTACAGGGGGCAGAGACAGGCAAAGACTTCCCCTGTGTGTTACAGTCTCTTTCCTAAAGTAGAATTACAAAATCTGAATTCTTGCACAGAGAGACTGCTAACACCTGCACACACGCACGCACACACACACAAAGTTAACATTCAGGATAGAATCTCAGGTAAAAGGTTTTAACAGGCTCTTTTCAGGATTTTCATAGGCCCACTGCTAAGGTTTAAAGAAAAGTAGTTAAGATACTGAACACAATTTAGTGTCTCCTACACATAATATGAGACACCTGAAAGAGGTCAGAACTAATGAAAGATGGCTGCTTTTTAGAAGAAAAAAAATAAAAACCAAATCGTATTTCTGAAAGTGTTTTACATTGTTCAACCACAACTATTAGACACTTTGTAATTACGGCCATTAGCTGTTTTGTCATCAAAAGGCATTATGATAACACTGAAGAGAATGGAGCCCACAATTATCTCAGCAGCTGCGCACAGTCAGCTCCCAATTAAATATTCAGATGGCAGCTGTTTTCCCTCCACTAAAATAGAGCTGGCACCACTTACCTGGCTACCTAAAGACCCCAGAATCCTCAAACGCAGAATATAAACCCACAATCCTGAGCTGACTTTAAAATAATAGTTACTTAGAAATAGAACTTAGAATCAGAATACAATAATTATATCCTAAACCTGGATTTTTATCACAGTCTTCTGCCCTAGGATTTTGACCATGAAATGTCTTTGCCTCTAACCATTGTAGTAAGCACATGTGTACGTAATGTATATATACACACACACAAGTACAATAAAGAGACACTGCAATCCTGCCTAACCTCATCATCTGCATTTAACATACACAAATTGCTCAAGGGTCATGCAACACCTGGGTTAAAAATCATCGATTTCTCAGGGGCAGCACTGGCTGAGGTCCTCATGCCACAGACCTACTGCACGCTGCTCAGGGTGGGCACCGTGCTCCACAGTGAGTATTACACCCAAAGCCCTTCTCAGCTTGCCTCAGCTAAGCAGCTTTAACGTCCACCAAGGATCAGCGTCCTCTTCCCTGTCTAAAAAGAGCGGTGATGGCTTTGGGACCCGATCGGAACAAGGGGCAATTAAAGAGACAAGGAAAAGGAGCATCATCTGTGTCTCTGGCTGCTGCTAAAGCATCTGGTCAGTCAGATGCTGTGCAGAGAGCTGGGAAATCAGGAGCCACCACAGTAAAAGTTATTAAAGAATGGACAAAGCTGTTACCTACTTCATTTCCACACTCAAGTAATTTATTTCAATTCCCAGGGTAACGTTCTGAAGGAAATGGCCTGAAGCCAACTCCTGCTCTATCTGATAGATACCTAAGAGCTCATGAACTGAAATACAGTGTTTCTGTTTAAAAGAAACTTTCCCCCAGAGCATAACTTTTTACTTTGTTTGGCTTCGTACCTATGAAAAAAAACCCACACCTCACAAGATTTACATCTGCCAGACAGCTCAAGCCTTGAGCACCGGGCTGCTTCGGAACGCTCCGCGGCGCGGGGCCCGCCGGAGCTCCGGCTCGGCTCCCCGCCCTTCCCCCGCCGCAGACAGGCGCACGCACCGCACTCACACACGCACTCACACACACACGCCGAGGCGATGCAGCTTTAAAGGGGCCAGCTGCAGCCCGGGGGCCGGCCCACGTGAGGCCGGTACCGGAGCTCCCGCCGACCGCAGCCCCGAGCGCTGCCGCCGCGGCCGGGAGACGCCAGCGCCGGGGCTGGGCGGGCGGGCCGAGCGGAGCGGCTGCCTGCCCGCCTCACGCCAAGTTTGATCGATAACCCCCTCCCGGCCCGGGCGGAGCAACCTCACCGGCTCCGCTACCCACCATCTTTGGGGGAAGTCCCTGCGCTGGGGGGGGGCTGCTGGAGACGGGGGGAGAAAGGCAACCTCGCAGCCAATGAGCCCTCCCAGGCTGGGGTGAAGACAAGAGGAGAGGGATTTGGAGAAGGAAGAAAGAAAAAAAAAAAAAAAAGAAGGGAAGAAAGGAGGGGGACCATTCTCCTCACTACCTCCGCCAGCATCGCCACCACCATTGACACTACTCCGAGTCTCCAGTTGCGCCCATGCCTGTGCCGCCAGTTTCGTTTTAGGGGCTGAACCGCAGGGGCTGAAGAAAATGGGGCAGAGCGCGCCCCGGACCCTCCTGCTGCTGCTGGCGGGGCTGCTGGGGGAGGCTCTGGCGGGGTTCCCCAACACCATCAGTATAGGTAAGCGCCCGCCGCGGCACCGCGACCCGCTCCTTCCCCCGCCAGCCGCGGGGAAGTTGTGCGGAGGGGCGGCGGGGGAGAGCCCGGGCGGCCCCGGCAGCTCCCGGGGCCAGCCCCGCTCCGGCTTCTTCCCGCTGCCGTGAGCGAGAGGCAGAAACGGTACCCGGGCTGCGCTGGCACGCGGCGGGGAGCGGAGCCGGGCTGCTGCGCTGTCCATTCACCTCAGGAGCGGCGGGAGGATGTGGTCCGTGCACATGCGGAATCGTGCCCTGAAGCAGCGCATCCCATGTAGCAAATAATGTGAGAGAGTGACGGCGTGAATCTGGAACGACGTGCCCCGAACCTGGGGCCGAATGAGCCGTAAGGCTGAGGGCATGCGAGTGAAACTTGGGTTTTTTCCCTGCCTTTCCCTTGGAGCAGCGCTCAGCTGTGCGCCTTCTCCGGCAGCAGCCCGTTCCCAGCCGCACGTTTGCCATGCCGCACGCCAGCCCTGCCCTAGCACAGAACTCTACACAGGCGTTATTTGGGTAATCTGGAGAGAATTTAGGAGCCACAGTTCCCCAGGTTAGAGTTTTAAATCTGTATGCAGGCATCCGTGTTTAAGTGGCCTGGTTTTCAAGGTGCACCTGCAGCTCCCAGTGACTCCCAGTCGCTCGGGAGGCACCTGGATGTGATGTGTGCTTTAAAAGCTCAACTTTGGACTTCGAGTATGTATTTCATGTAGGCGCTCTGTCAGAATTATGTGCTCAGACTCAGCTTGCTCCTGTTAATTCTTTCCTGAGATGTGCAGCATGCAAATGTAACTTACTGCTGCTGTTTCTCCTCAAAATTCATTCTGAAATACCTTTTCCCTTTTTTCTTTTTTCTTTTTTTTTCCATGCTAGGTGGACTTTTCATGAGGAACACTGTTCAGGAGCACAGTGCATTTCGATTTGCTGTGCAGTTATACAACACAAACCAAAACACCACAGAAAAGCCCTTCCATTTGAACTATCACGTAGATCACTTGGACTCTTCCAACAGTTTTTCAGTGACAAATGCTTGTAAGTAAATACCTGCTTTTTTAAAAAAAATATTTATTATCTACCTTTATGTTCAGTTTCTCCCTGGTAGCCTAGAGTTCTTGTTCGTACAATATAGTGCAACAAATGTGTGTACTGACATGAGGTTTAGTACATTTGCAGCATTATATGGTTGAATAATACCTTGGAGAAAGTTCTCTTGGCACTTCTTTTCACCCCTTTAGTTTGTTTTCCTGAAAAACAAACATGTTATTTATGTAGAGAGAGCTGTGTAGCTGTGATCAGTGAATTGCCGCTGAAGTGACATCCCTTTTCTGTTGAGGCTACAACCTTGCCGCGTGAAACAGCCTAATTTGCAAATAATACCATGTAGAAATAAAGCACAAACAGCTGTTTACGAGTGACCTTGAGGGGACAAAGCTAGAGGGGCTTACTTCCCTCCCCTGCCCTGAAATACTGGCTTGCTTTCTTACAGTGAAAGTCCTGTTAAAAGCTGAGGAGGCTGTAAACTGACAGATACTGTTAGAACTGAGGGGAGAGAAAATGGAATCAGAACGGTTAGCGACAGGAGAAACAGCTCTGCACGAGCAGCGTATCTGTGCAGTTTGAGCCTTTATTAGCAGAAGAAATAAAATAAAACTTTGAGTAGTGGTAATGCGGTGTTAAAATGTGAAATCTCTTTCCGAAAGGCTGGTGCGTGTTCTGCATTTAGAAAAGCATTTCTTTACCAATAGTGGTTCATGAATATTTGTTTTACTCATGCGTCTAAATTCAGTTTTAGACAGTTTTTATTGTAAACCTTTGAAAATGAATGGAGTCTGCTTGCGAGGTAGTTGCACGCGCTTTGCAGTAAACAGAAATATGTCTGTACATGAGCTAAAGGACCTCTGAATGCGATGTACTAACTTTGCATTATGAACAGGATTCCTGTTCCTATACTCGCAGCATGAAATGTTCACAGAGGAAGCACTGGACTAACATAAGGAAGTACTGGAGTACAGAAAACTAGTGTCTCTTCTTCTAAACAATTTCATGCTTTGAATGCCTTCTTTAATTTTTTGTTTGTTTCTTGGGGACAGGATAGTTCTTACAGTCCTGGCCCATGCTGTGTAAGTGGAAGCCTAGACAAGTAGATATTTTATTCTTTTAGGATTTCAGGTGTTTTCTGAGAAAGTAAAGGTTAGAAAATATACAATAATGAAATATTTGGACAAATTTTGGATTGATATTCTAACATATCCCCCATGTGACTGCTTCTTGCTAGTGCAGCATTGCACTTTTTAAAGGGCTTTAAATTAGGACCTTTAAAACTTTTGTAGAGGGTTTAATTTTATAGTATCCAATAAAAATATTTGGTAAAGTTGAAAAAATGTTAAATAAAAGCATGTCTGTACTTTGCATATAATTTTACTACTCCTATCCAGCCTCAACAGCTCTTAAAACAAGCATCAGACTATTAATCCTTAATCAGTGTAATCCCTTCAAGAGGCTGTATCTTGAACGTAGTTTCCTAAATATCAATTATATGGATTTAAACTAAATACATTAAACTGCTTGGATGATTAATTATTAATTGTTTTTTAAAAGTTCTACCAGCACTTCTTTACAGGTCCCATCAAGACAAGTGAACCACATACCCATTCAGGGGAAGTCAATATATTATTTAATCGGTGTGCTTCTCATCTTCTGACATTTAATGATTTTTGTCATTGCTTAGTGAAAGCTGTGGCAATTTTACTAAGATGAGATGGTTTTCTGTAGTATAGAGCTGCATGTTCCAACACACACATTACCAGTGTAGTAAAATTGGAAAAACTTAAATCTCTGGAGAAACCATAGACCAGAGAATACCAACCTACAGTAACCTATTTAAAAATAGAAGATGTGAAAAAAGAATCAGAAGAAATAAAATGAAAAGGTGACCTTGTCCATAGCTATATCAAACATCTGGTAATACTGGTGGTAGGAAAAGAATATGGTGGGTCCACGTCACCAGTCATACAGGTCTCAGTAGCTCTAAATAAATAAAAATAATAAATAAAAACACAGTCGCTCTTTCTGGATCTAGAAGCAATTATCTTTGAAAGTCAGAATGCTCATACATATTGATGCATTAGGATGAACTAATAGCTCCTCACACTGCTTGGCTAACATGTAAAACATTCAGGCCTAAGTACCCTTAATCACATCCTCAATTCCAAGTGCAGTGGCAGATAATTTCAAGGTGCCAACATATCCATGAAGGAATTCTTTCCACGACATTTTTACTTCTCTTGGAGATAAGCATAAATTGTCTCCAGTGCTGTCACACAGCCGTTTGATCAATATTTGCAATTGGCAGGGATCCATCGGTGAGAAACCTGCAGTGATTCTGACTGTCTTCACTGGAGAGGGAGACTGTGACTGACTGTGGTGGGATAGGTAAAGGAACTGAAGGAAAATTGGAGCAAGTAGCATGTGTAGCTTGAGCCCAGTGCCTGTACTAGCCAGTATCCATAAAATAATACTTTTCATTCTCCTTTGCTTTGCTTTCTATGATAGTGGCTGTAGTAGGTGTTCATGTGTGCAGAAATTGAGGGGGGCTTTGCTCAGGAAAGACACATTCTTGCTATACAGCTGCACATCCCTCTTGGTGCAATCTGGTGCATTCCAGAGGCAGGAGAAAAAAAAAAAAAAATCTCCTCTGAACTATCCTCAGGAGCCAGAAGTAAAAAGCCCACCTCTGGTAGGGCTGATTTGGCAATATCCCGACATGGGAACACTTGTTCAGAAGCAAAAGAAAATTCTTGCCCTAAGCCCCTCCCTCTCATTCCCTTTTCAGTTAAGTGATGCATAATCTGATTTATGTACATGTATTCCCTGCTTCACCACCAGCACCGAGCCCCTCTCTGTATATTTAATGTACATGCTCGCATGCATACAGTAGTCATCCACTCTGTATTTATCTACCCACCTATTTATTTAACTGTGTGATACCTTAACAGAGAGCAAATGCAAACACAGATGAAAATTCCAGTGCATTTAAAGGTGAATTGAAGTTTATCAGTTAGGTCTGGGGGGATTTATTACAGCTTTGAGAATATGCAGCCTTTTGCCATCAGAAAAAAAAAAAAAACAACCCAGAAAGAGAGAAAGTTAACTTGCCCTGTGAATGAATAATATTGAGTCAAACATGGATGTCACATTTTCCTCCAAAATGCTCACGTAGGGAGTGAGTTGGCTTTTTCAGAATAATATGAATATAGTGACTCGAATGGATAAATTCATCACTGAAGCATCTTTCATGCTTTTCTTATAACCTCTGATGAAGGATGTTAGTATTAATGGTGAATTATGTGTGCAGTTCTGTAGATCATATTCCCTAGAAATAACCCGCGTATGTCTTTCTGCTCTGCACTCGTAGTGCACTATACTAACACTGCTCTAGCCTCTGCAGTGTCAGCTCATTAGCACACAGATCTCATATCCCCTCTCTGCACTGTCATTGCAAAAAATTGCTGTTGTACACCTTTACAGCCAACAAACGTGCACTTGCGTTAGATATGATTTTCAAGAAATACTTAGAGAAGTAAACTCATACGTAGTCCCCATGGAATTTCTCAAAAGAAAGGATTAGTTTTCATTAAAATCTGTTGATCATGTAAAGATCGTGGTGGGATGTATATGGGTGAAAAGGGGCTGTGATTGCAGAATCTAATTAATCTACAGGCAGATTCCCTCTCTCAGATAAACCTAACCTATTAGCTGCAAATTCTCATCCCGTTAATTTTTCTGAGCCATTTGTTATATATCTTCTGTACCTAGAAGGCTTTTTGTATTTTACCAAATATTGATGTGTAGTATTTTTTCCACTGGCGCTCACTTTAAGAGACCAAAAAAAGAGGGAAGATACAATGACACGCTTAGCTTAAGTTGCTAAAATCCTGTAAGTGATTGTAGGGACGCTTTCCTGAAAGGGTCCAATTTCAGACTTAGAACATTTTTCTTTAGTGTCCTTTAGCATTGTGTTTAATCATTAAAATGCAACTTAGAAGATTTCAATGGAAAAAGAGCCTGTTTGCTGTTGTGAGAATGATACCGGAGATGATACCACAGGGCTAGTAGCAGACAGTATTTCCAGTTTAGCTGTATTAGCCCCTTTCCCAAAGCACAGGTGCCTATATATATCCATTCACATGTATTCGCACTCGTGCACGTGCACACGTGCACACACACGCACACTTTTTCCTTAGGTGCTGCTCAGCACTTCTTCTTGCCAGTGGGCAGATAATTTGCTTCCCTTGCAACTGTGTATTCTTCGGCCAGCTGGCAAAGGACACTGATGCTGAAAGTGGTCAGCTCCCTTCTGCCAAGAGCATAAGCACGTCTTACTGAAAGTCTTGCCAAGTTTGGGCCGTGTACTGGTGGTTTTGCCTGAGTAGAGACCACGGGGTAGATGCCTCACTCTTCCAATAAGGAACTGTGGTTTCTCCCAGCACTCTGTATTAAACCACCTGGAGATGTGCTTTCTACACAACTCTGCTCATTACAGATCCCTGAAAATGCCTTTTATGCTGCAGAACGTGCTCAAGTATTGTATATTACTGCTGCGTGACAAGGATAATCAGCTGGATTAGTTGTTTGGTCAGACCTTTTGCAATATTGGGCTAGGTCGAAAGGTGAAGGGTGTGTTGCAAGTAAAGTTTCTTTCATGGCAAAGCGTGTGATTTGTCATTAAGCTGGATGTGATCTCAGTGTTCACAGAAAGAAGCATACTGCTTTCAAGTATGTTCTGTTTTTTAAGAAATTCACTTAAAATAAATTGACACTCCTTTCTCTCCTCCCATGCTGCATACATAGCATCTTCATGCTGTTTAGATATCAGGGTTCCATTTAACTCACACTGTAGAGGTGGGAAAAAAACTTCTATGAATGGACACCTCTTTGAGCAACTGACTTCACCAAATGAATGAAAAGTACGATGATGAGCGCCATTTACTTGTTCAGTTTCAGAAAGATTTTGTGCAGATGCAGAGATGAAATTGCTCCCTTTTCCTATGTAGCACTGGGCCTGGAGGACCCATGAGACTATTGGCATGGGCTGGGGAGTTACTGATTAATTACACATTCCATTAAAATGTGCAACAGCTGTAGTTTATCTCTGGTAGGAAATGGAGATGCCATGATGGGAAACAAGCACGTGACAGTAGCTTTTAACAGCAACAAAACCCCGCAGTTTTGTGGAAGGCTGACTCAGGAGCTTGTTCAAGAGCCACAGAAAACAGTGGGTTTCTCTCTTCAGGGTTCACTGTGTTCAGTGTCTGGGAGGTGGGAGGCCGGCCTACTGCAAGTGTAGGACTGTTCTCCAAGAAGGTGTGAAATGAGGCAGCTGAGTTATCTTTAATGATTCTTTATTGTCACAATCCAGCAATTTAACATTTTTCCATTTAAAGTACATATTTTGTCATTACCAATTTTGGAATGCTAATTTTGATTTCGTGAGGCATCCTTAAGATGTTTTAGAATATGTTCTTTTTAAAGCAGCAACAGTTTGGTTTCAAAGCTCGGTTTCAAGCCAAGCCAAACAATATGATTGAAAACTTGTGTTGATTTATTGTGAGAAAGATGTTTATGTTGAATTCATATTTGGCGTTTAAGTTCCAGCTTATGATCAGTAGTTTCTATGCTGCTGTAAAGCACAGGGCACCGGAAGGCCACGGCCCCCTTTCTAAAGGAGCTCCTAAAACTCTGTTGTCATGAGGTTTGTTGTACAAGCGCTTGTTTCTCCACTGGAACAATGTAACGAGCTAAAAATAGAACTATAAACATGATTGATCTAGAACAAACCAGCTTCTGTGAAACTATGATGATCGCTGCAGTGAAGCAGTTTCCAGATTTCATCCAGGGGGATTTTTTTTCCCCTCGATGTGTCTGTGTGCCATAGCCCGGCAGAGGTGTGCTTCCCTCCATTGTACCACATGCTTTATATTATTGGTGATCTTCAGCATATCTGATGCCCTAGAAACCTTCAAACTTGACATCATCTTAGAGTTTTTCATGTGCAGTCATCTGATGGAGACTCCAGAGTAGACGCTCATGTTTGGCTCTTTGTAGTCATTGCAGTTTGGAGTGTGGAGCTCACACAGCTTCATGGTAGCTACTCTGACCCAACCGTATCGGGGAGTTTGGAGATACTTCTGTAGCACCAGAAATGCAGAGTTCATTTATCAGTGGGTAGCTACATGTGGAATGTTCTAAGGCAGTGTGTGCCTTTTTAGTTGATCTCACCAAGGTGTAATGCTTGGGGGTAGATTTGTCATATGAACGCAGAGCATGAGAGGAATGGGTGGTAAGGTTTCTGTGTGAAGAGGAAGAGTGGATGGAGGAATGAGTTATGTGAATGAATGCACCAAGCAGTCATTCCTGCATGTCCTCCTCATCATTCTGAGGTGCTTGATCTGTTTTATCATCTTAAGTGCTTCTAAAATAGCAAGTGGCAACATGCGGCCCTCACACATACATTGCACAGGGGGCACAAGAAGCCCTTATGCCTGAGGATCACCCTGCAGGGCCACTGCACTGCAGATGACTTGCCCAGGCACTTGTAAAGAAGGTGAATTGCTCTCCTAGAATTGGATAATAGCCCAGGTGAGCACTCTTCTGCTGGAATGGAGCGACCTATCTGGTGACTTGCATGTAATTATTTTGCTGAACTATTTAGACATTTCTGATACGCTGAAAGTTTTTTTCCTAAATGCAATTTACAACACGTTCACTTTCAGACCACTTGTAAGTTACGTGATTGCCTTTGGATGCTTGATCCTGCCCTTGTGTTGGGCACATATTTGTTGGAGTTTATTCAAATGTGTTGTTTGAAATTCTGAACAGGAATTAAAAAAAAAAAACAAGGCTGCATGGTGACTTCACCGTCTCGACTCCTTTTTAATGCAAGAACTGTCTTTAAAATGATATGCAGGTATCTGGGAAAGGTACATCCTCTCTCTGACGGTACATAGTCCATGCACGCTTACTTTGTTCCATGTATACTTCATTATTTTCACACCTCTTCCTCCTGGACTGATGTGTGTACAACAGTGGTCACTGCTTTGTGTACAACGGTGGTCACTGCTTTCACCATCAGCTGTTTTGTCATAGGCAAACATCAAGCTTTTGAGCCCAATCCATGTAGTAAAGGGACTGAACCTGGGAAATTGTGGAGTCTTCGGATGGCTCTGAGCATGACTTGAAGTAAATTAATTTGTTCTTCTGGTAGTACAGTTTTGCTATCTCTTATGCAAGGGTAACGCAATTTACATGCATCAGAAAGGTATCGCAGGGCTGTTTGCAGAGAAAAACTAGGAGAGATTTGGCTAACAGTGCCTTTTTCATTTTACTCATCACTTTTTCCCCTTCCTAAAAAAAATCCAACAATCCAAAAGCAAAAAGCAAAAAAAAAAACCCTCACCAAAACCCAGCCTACTCTTCATGCTTCCGAAAAATAAATTGAAATTAGCACTTAGTAATTCACTGTCCTTGCCAGAAGATGACGATGTACGTTCTCAGTGATGGACCTAGGAGAACATGTGTCGCAGTTGTACAGCCAGCTAATCTGTCACTTGACAAAGGACAAATTTTCATCTCTTTACCTGAAATAAGCAAAGGTGTTGGAAAGAAAGCAAGTTTACTATTGGAAAGTTCGTTGTCTCCTGCACACCCTGAATCTTTATTATACAGCGCGGCATGTGCCCAATTCTTGCCTTCCTGACCCATGCTCAAACTGCTTATCTGAGTGGTGGGAGAAAGAACTGTCTTTACTGGAAGTGGCGTTGCCAGTTGATTTCCCTCAGCGAGGTTTGTGGAACATGCTGTGATCAGTATCTCTCGGCTGCCAGCCTTTCCAAGAGATTCACGGCAGTTTCTTTCAGGACTTGACGCTTTCCGTGATTCCTTTGTCTGATTTCCACGTCAGAGATCTTAGTCCAAGATAGGTGCTGCAGCCCACTTAGTGAACACGGATCACATCTTGAGAATCACAGGGTTGCTGCATCATGTCACACATCCTGATTGGTCTTTGTGCCCTTCTGTGTGTGCTGAATTCCTTAAAATGTTTTAGTGGTGGTTGTTGTTGTCATTGTTTGTGGTTTTCTTCTGAGGGGGAGGTGCAGGGGGAGAGGTGGCTTGGGGAGAAATGGTAACTGGTAAGTTTTTTCAGGCAATGAACTTTCCATAACCTCTCTGAAGAACATGGTAAGACATTGGGTTTTACCAATTACAGAGGGTTTATCTTCTTAGGCTTTACCACTTGTGTCACCAAGTTTGGATTCTAATGAAGTCTGACGGTCAGGAAACTCAAGTTCACGTGCATTCTTTTTTCCCAGGAGTTAGGTGAGAGCTAATTAGCGTCCATTGATTTACAAAGGACTGACCCAGGGTCTAACCCTGCATTGAATTGAAACTGTTAAGGGGATTATAAATTGTCTAGCAAGTTTAATGTACTTGACCATCTTTCTCAAAGAAAGTGTGTGGTGACTAGGTAGCATCTCCAGAGAGGCTTCACCACCATCGTGGATTATGTCAAAAGGGAGTTGGACCTAAGGAAATACTGAATGAGCAAGCAGTCAGCATAGTATCTGCTATCCTATTTTGAATTTCCTTTTGAAAACATTGCTTTTTGTGCCTATTTACTTCCAACTTCTCATTGAATATAGAATAATAATGAACAATGCACATGATCATCCTGTGCCTTTCCTATTTCAGCCATGTCAGCAGGGTGATTCTCATGACTAATAGTAATTTTCATATGCTGATATTGAATGCCTTGGCCAGCTCAGACCGAGTTCCTTCATAGAACCGTTACCCACTGCTGTTCTGTGCACCCCAAAAATGGATTGTATGTCCCAGAACATCATGATGCATGACTTCAAAGATATCTATGATTGGAAATGGTGGGAGCTGTGTTACTTGCTCGTCTTTCGTGTCATATGTAGTTCTGAAAAGGCTTTAAAGATTAGTTTGCGATCAACCAGAAAATTAGAGAATTAAAACCAAAAGCTTTTAAAATAGTTTCAGACTTTAAAAGATTGATTTGGTTTCATTTGAAGCCAAATGTTTTGTTTTGGAAATGATGATTTCTGGGGTTTGTATGTATTTTTTTTTTTGACCGAAACAATTTTGTGAAGCCTGTCCGAGTTAGCAAGATGTTTCTGCAGACATGAATCTGCCTTTTTCAGTGAAAAAGCACCTGTTCTGTCCAATTTTTATAATGAAATATAGATGATGGGTGTGAAAAAAACCCTGTGTTTTGGAAGAAGCTGTCTGCTTTTTTCAGGGTATATAGTTCAAGCTGCTTGTGATGGATTTTATGGACAGACAATTTTTGTCAGTTAAAGTATGTATAGCATGTCTTCCCACACCATCTACAGGCAACTTACTTTATTACCTGGAGAGGCAGTGAGATAAGCCTAAAATCGATCAAAATGAGACCAGTTAACCCTCCTGACGTTTTCCACTGCTGCATTCTGGCACTCCAGGTGCAGAAGTTGCCTTGTTTAAAGTGTGAATCAGTGTATCTTTACTACATGCAGAGCATGGTAAATGTAGTGATGGTTTCTACAACCACAATGTCCTGTTTCAAAGTCACACATTCAGATCCATCAGGTGTGATTTACAGGCAGTTGGTTTGTGCTGTTTAACACCAAATCCAGTTTCAAGCAGTGATACGTAGTTGTGCGTATCTGCATTGACTACTGGGACCTGTGCTTTTTTAATGCTTCATTGTTCCACCCTATTCTTTGTATCCCCTTAGATGAATAGTTGAGATACGTAATGGAGTCTTCCTCTGATCTCATTTCCACCAGGGGAAATTTGGAGTAGCTCTGCAGGAGTTTGGAGGAGCGAAGCCAGTAAAGTGTACAAACAGACTGGTCCCTCATAGGGTATTCCTGGCTTTAAGCCTCTGGGTAACTGGGGGATGTGGGTCCAGGACAGCCAATGGATTCTTCAAGAGAGACCCAGAGCATCTTAATCAGTAGCACACCTCTCCTCCAGGACTGCCTAGGTTGTCCCAGCTCTTGACTTCAACAGCTACGTGAATACACCCTTGTGTTACATTGCACATATTTCCTCTGGGAACTTCGGGAAATTGAACAAAATGTTCACGTTCAGCAATAATAAGTGTCCCTTTATAAATGATGCTGCGTATCTCAGAAGTATCTGTAATAGACTGTGTAGAGCAGAATCTGCCAAGGAAAGATTTTTGTTTTTCAATTGAAACAAAATAGCGTAAATCAAATAGTCTCCTGTGGAAAGTGCTGACCTTGCTTTTAGCAGGAGTCGCACCATCGCTACTTTCAGATTTTCTTTTTTCTTTTTTTTTTTTTCTTTCCCCCCATATATGTATTTTTGTAGCTGTGAACCTTTCACTACTTTTCTCTCTTTCTCTCTGCATCAGTTTATGGATTTTCCAGTTCTTGTATGAATGGAGACTGTGTGACATTATATAAACTCTTCAGTGGAATTTAACTCATTGTGTGTCTTATGTGCTTGCATGAATAGAAATTGAAAAACACGGCACCTTTTTCTGAGCTGCTCTAGAGGTAATTCAGGAACAAGTCTCTGGCAAAACGGGGTCTTCTGGCCAAAGCATAAAGCCAACATTTGAACCTATTCTCATCTGTAGAAATACCCTGTTATTCTTCATGAATAGTGAACCTATTGTGAGTAGTGATGCTGCTAACTCCTGCATCCTGGTCAGGTTCCAGCTTGGATCATTATCAACATAAATCAGTTATTCTCCTGGAAGCTTTATTCAGATAAATTATCTGCACTTCCGGTCTTAAATTCTTATTGTGTTGTTCTGCAGCGTTAGCCCCTGTCTCACATAAGATGCATTTGAGATTTGAGGCAATCTCTGCATACACTGGAGGATCCATTTTGATATTAAAGTATATTTTCCTTGCGGGCTTTTCTGAAGAGATGCTGTGCTTCCTTGGTAATGTCTGGAGATTCCCTGTGTTAATAAGAATTGTTTTGTTAATTGATTCCAGAATCTGCTGCTCTGGAGTAGTCTGCTTTAATCAGGATTTTCATGTGGATTTACAAATGGCATGTTTCTGGGCAGAACTGCAAGCAGAATTGATAAGATTCCTCCTTTCTACAACGAGGTCTCTAAAAATGCTTATACCA
This sequence comes from Ceryle rudis, assembly GCA_033439905.1. Lineage (NCBI taxonomy): Eukaryota > Metazoa > Chordata > Aves > Coraciiformes > Cerylidae > Ceryle > Ceryle rudis. Next base: position 42,689 of record JAAGNO010029390.1, read on the forward strand.
GCAGTATCAGTATTTCTCGTGTATGCTGGGTTGAATTCAGTCTATTGCAATGTTCTCTGTAAGGGCATTAAAATCTTCTTGGAAATAATCAAAATGGATTATTAATTGTGTTTTCAAGAAGCCTGGGTGAAGCTATATGTGAAATATTTATCTGTCATTTCAGTTTCCGAGAAATTCAGCTCTATAATTCAGTGTATGTCAGTACAGTACAGTTGCAAAAAGTAGGGAAGCGCTCTGAAGGCAGGAGACCTTCTGCAAAATGGGTGTGGGGAGGGCAAGGGCAGTTTAAGATTTTGCCTCTGCTATCCTGCCTGCTTCATTCCTGGATGAAAGATGCTGTAGAAGTGTAAAGCATTCAGATCAAACCTCCTGGATAATCAGGACTGTGACTTTGTTCTGCATGACAGAGAAGGGCCTGCAGTTCAGACGCTGCTGACTGCCTTCTCCATTGAGCCTGCCAGCAAAAGGGTCAATTAGTGCCAGCTCCAGGAGTGCAGCTCTGTTACAAAGGCCTGCGTCCACTTAGAACTGTTCATTTAAGCTCTCATTACGGACTTTAGGTTAATAGGAGTGTGCGCTGCTGCCTTTTCATTTACCTGAAGCTGAGAGACTTTATTTCACCAGTTTAGCCATCTTCCTACCCAGTTTGTTTGGGGTGTTTTTTTGTGACTGAGTCCAACTTTAAATCTCTTGAGAAGTGTATCATGTTCTGCTGCAATGACTGCAGTTCAAGTGTATAGGTATTTATTGCCAATATAGAATGAAAAGTAGTAACTTTAAAATATTGATGATCAAAGCAATGAAGATCCTCAGCTTGATAAACTCACCCTCTCTTAAAAGCTGACTCTTCTCTGTGAATGTCCTGCAGACAGTTTTGCTTTAGCAGTATAATAAGGCTTTCATTTTAAAACAGCCCCTGACTTTCTGCTAGGAAAGACAACTTCCACAGTACAGCCTGTCTCATTTCTCAGAGGTGCAGAAGCACCAACGGGGTTGGGAGCTTCCCCTGTTTGTCCGCTGGAAAGCACGTCTTCTCTTTCTGAGGGAGTTGGTGCCTTTTGGCTGTCAACCATTACAGTAGAAACACCCCACTAGAATGCTTTCTTGGTGCAGCTGAGTGTGCTGATTGTCCTTCATATTAGACTAGCAATAAGCTGGTAAATTGGATGATGCTTCAACTTGAAGATTAATTGCCAGGATATAAATTTTCTGAGCATCAGGCTTTAAGACTGAGAATGAGAAGTGATCATTAATGGCTATAGATGGAGCAACATGACTTTTTAAACTTGGTTCAGTAGCAGTTTGGTTACCTGAGTGTATGCTCAAAGGCTGGTGCTTCCTGCTTGGGAGTCTCTTCAGAGGTTTTGGACATTTCTGCAACACTCCTCTGTTGAAGTTTCTTTGGAGCATTGCCCTCTGTGTGAAGGAGCTGAGGAGATGGCTTTGGCTCTCATTCGTGATATCTGCAAGAAAGAAATTGCTGCAGTCCAGTGGTGTATTGAGCTCTCTGCAGGGATGTCTCATGGCAGCACAAATCCTGCCTGGAAGCAGATGGGTGCCAACCTCTAGGTTCGCGGGAGAACTGATCATTCCTCTGCTTTCCCAAGACCGCATACCAGGCGTCTTGTGATTCCTAACCAGTGAAACAGGGTACAAGCCCTTATGATAATACGCAGTGGTTAGGAGATTTTCCTCCGGGATCAGGAGACGCATTCAGATCCTCAGGGCCCACCAATCTATAGGCTCTCAGACTGGGCAGCAGTGGTGTTGCTGTGCAAGCCCCAAGCCCAGCAAGGCTGCCAGGGAGAGAGAGGCACTTCATCCACAGCTATTGCATCTTTTTTAATTCGGGGCTTTGGAAGTTTTCTTTGGGATCTGTACTGAGCAGAGATGTGTTTTTTCCCTTCAGTCAGATGTCTTTATTCCTTTTCCTCTGTTCTTGCCTTGCTTTGATAGATAGGAGCAGATAGACCATAATTAAAAAAAAAAATAAAAAGAGCTGTTTCACTTCCCAGAGACAGCGAACAGGCCTGTGAAAGGCGCCTTCTGTTCCCCGTCTGCCTGGCTTCACCTCGCACCCAGCAGCCTCAGCGTTAGTCTCATTCCCATGGAGTTGTTGGGTTTGTTTCACTCTCAGAAAGTGGGCAAGTTTCACACTGAAGTAGTTCAAAATCCCAAACTTGTGCATGTGTCCTCAGCCACCAGTTATTCCCAGGGTAGGTTTTCTCAGATCGCTGGAGCTTTCTCTGAATCCATTCTGACTTTTGAGGTGATTACAAATCCGTGAGACCGCGTGAGTTCCCTGCAGAGATGGAACTGCTCTAACACTGGAGGGATCCTGGTGCTTTCGATGGAGCCTGTATGTAAATACAGTAATTTGGGTGAATGAAAAAACAACAGTATAATTCAGCATATCTTTAGTTTCTTGAAGCCTGCCATGCCTTTTGTGCTGATAGGAGGCTTCTGCAGCTCCCAGTGATGAACCCACTAAAACAAATGAGTGAGATTAGTATTATTTATAGATAAACCACAGACATCATTCATTCCTCTCAAGCTGTTTAGTTTTGGGCAGCCCAGTGAAACTGATGAAATTGCCAGTTGTCTGAAATGCTACTGCCAGTTGTTTGAATGAACGGTATTGATTACAGTTACAGGACTATTCATCTCATACTGGCACACGTACAATACATGTATTATAAAAATGTTGTCTCTGTTGACAGCTGGGTTATGAAATGATACACTGAATTATACGTCCTTATAGCCAGTATATACATAGACTTTTCTTAATCCTAATTTAAAAGTATTAAAAGTTACTTGAGGGGCTACAGAATGGAGTACAGACACTGGAGAGTATCATCATAACTTTGTTAGAAAAAAAAAAAAGTTAACGAATTTATGTTGAAATGACCTGACATGATGAAACCTCAGTGGGTGCTGACTGGTTTGAACAACCTTCTGCTGTGGAGGTGGAGAAAAATTTATTTTATTAAATGGAGTATAGGATGTCTTAGAACGTGCGGATATAAAGGAGACCATTTAAATCTACTCTGTTACCACAGTTTTGTTTTAAAATCAAAGAAAACCTTGAGGCAAAGCCCTGTTTGCAGTGCATACCATAGTAGTCTTCTGGCTTCATAGCACATACCTTCATCTTTCTGGGTTTTTTTATTAAAAGAAAAAAAATGCAGTGATCATGCACCATCTACACACCCTCAGAAGTTTTCCATCCTTCATTCTGTCGCTTACTTAATGATGTGTATCTCAGTTGCCTGGCTTGCTCCATCACATTGCCTTTGGCTGTGGGATTCACTGGAGAGAAGCTCAGCAGATGGCCCTTTGGCTACACATTCTGTCCCTTCACTGGAACGATCTATTGTTCTAACTCAAAATGGGATAGGACATACCCCAGAAGTTGCACTGAAACCACCTTTTGGGTTTTAGAGGATGTGATCTTTCCTTGATGCATCGCTGTATATGTGAAGGATTCATATTTTGGAAAACTATGATGGTTAGATAAAGATTAGATAGATTTTTAAGTGCTGTGCTTGAAAATTTCCATTATGGTCCGTGAGTGATCCACAATAAAGTGCTCAGAGCATTTTTTAAATTTTTTTTTTTTAAGTTTTACTAGTACTTGCTCATTTATGTCCGAAATAACACCATTGTCCCCAGTAGTTGCCCTGAGAGCAGACTTTCCCCATATTTACCTGAGCTAATTGGTATGTTGAACATAACTGGAGTGGTACACACTGGTGACAGATGTCACTGTAGAATGCTTGGGTGTTTTTCACATATATTTGCAACTGTAGCAAATTTGTTAAATAGCTGCATATAAGGTTTCATAAAATATGTAAGTTGAGATCACAGCTGAAGTAGTTTGACTTAGGATACCTGATGCAAGTGGATGGAAGCAGATTTGTATCGCCATGATTCTTAAAATAGTATTTAACGGTTCTTTTTGGCAATAGAGCAGATAGAAATCTTAATAAAATCTGTGTGGTGTTCGGTTGCCGAAGGATCGTGTTCTTCTTCAGCCTGTGTTACCAATGATAGCTTTCAAACGGGATATTTTTTAATCATAATTTCAATTTTCCATGGCATAAACTATCCATTTCCTGAGTAGGAAAATATTTTTTTCTTTTGTTCTTTCTTCTGTTCTTCACAGTCGGAGATTTCTCTTTACCAATAAGTAATACATGTTTAACTATAAAAAAGCTTCATTTGAGCACCTTTCCACTGATTTTTTCAGATCCTAGCATGCCGCTTTTTATCTGTTTGCTTCCGTCTGCTCCACACTTCTGCTTTCTTTTCCTCTCTGTCAGTCTCTGCAATTAAGCTGTTGTAATGAAACCACATTAATTGATGGTGGTTTATTTTTAAAGTCTTTCTCTAGAAGTTTAATCCCCTGCTATAAGACAGGGTATTTACATGCCCACCCCCTATAAAAGTGGATGAGTTAGCAGAATAAATATTCCACATGTTAATGGGAGAATAGGTAACCCCACCACCACGCTGCCAGTGTAGAGAGATGGATTCTGTTGATAACTTGTGTGCTGCAGTGGCTGACCAGGTACCGTTGCAAGGATAAAACACCAGCTACCTCACTTGCCAAAATTTTGGGGTCTCTTCAGCTCCGAATGACTTTGCTTAATTGTTACTGAAGCCTCCCCTGCTGAATTGATGCATCAGAGCAGCAGCACAAGCTGAACATTTGCGATGGCTGAACACGCACCAGATACACTGGAAGTGCAAACAGGAGGTGCTCCCCTTATCTCCTCTTAAAGCATGGATACAAGTTTGACTAATCAGCTGCACTATGAAGTTACTCTAACTAGGAGTTGAAAAGCAGGTACTTTGGCTTGATACAGATTGTCAGTACCTCTGCTTTTCTGGCTGTCTTGGCAGAAAGGACAGCTTGAGAGTGGAAAAATGGGCAGTGGTGAATCTCTTTTTTTCTTATTCTCTTGCTTGTGTTTTGCTGTTTGTTGGTTTGGTTTTTTTTAATTATGGAAAGCGATGATAATTTCCACTATGCAATTCTGAGTAAAGAAGAAAATTTACTGGATATCCTAAGGACAAGCAGCCTTCCCTAAGTGGTATTTTCTCAATTCTTCTGTGGAGCTGCGATGCGACTGATTTTGTCCTGCTTGTCTTTTAAAGATGCAAGATCAATTATGATAATAGGATTATATGTGATGGTTATCTGGATTCTTAAGAAAACAATGGCAGAGGAGGAAATAGGGAGGGCAGTATTGTCATTTGAGGGGATACTTGTATATTGCTTGTAGCTAAAAGTCTTTAAGTATGACATTCTTCAGTACTCTGAGCACTTCTCCATAAAGACATTAACAGCTTGTGGGAGAGCTCAGATGTTGAAATGGGACACTCTAATGTCCAAACTGCCCTTTCAGCAGTCTGCTCAGCAATAGAAAAAGCTGGATGGATATTCTGATTCAGGCCCCTACTTTGTCAGTGGCAGTATCCACTGCAAGAGCCAATGTGCCAGTGTATAGTCTCCACCATCATCTTCCAATAGATGTCAGTCAAATCTTTGCTTCTGGTTGTTGGGTTTTTTTGTCTTTAAAGAGAGTGAGAACATGCGGGCTTGCTCAGCTTAAATACCTGGTTATTTTTCAGATCTAGTTAATCGCAAGCCCACGTTCTTTACCTGAACAATCTTTGCAGGGTCATCTATTCAAGTAGCTTTTTTTAACCTTAGGCAGCAATTTAACTTCTTAAACACAGAGCCCCTGATGGTGTTTTAGAGCAAGAGCCCTTACCTTCTAAATAATGTTTCCTCTCATGGTTGATTTTCCTTATTTTTAAGTCTTGATTTATACCTTTTTTTATTTTCCAATGAAACTTGTTTTTATTCTTTTCCACTGCAATTGCATCATGGATTAAATAAATATCAAGGGAAAAATATATATATATTAAGTACAGCAGCATCATCGTGTGATATTACTGTAGTCAGTAATGTTTCATAATAAACTACCCAATGATATCATTCCTTGATTCCTGAGAAGAGTCTCACAAAGCTGGGTTAAGTTTTACGGGGTGAGATGAATTTCTCACTTGCTCCACCTGGTCTCCCAAAACTGGTAGTCAGAAATAAATCTTCTAGGAGAAGAATTGAATTATCTTGCATTTCCCACATCATTGGCTCCAATTAACTGACTGCACTTTGGATTCTCTCCCTCATTTGGGAAGTTTGAATGGACTCTCTAGATACAATGGTTTTCGAAAGAGACTTCGGAATGTAGCTTGTCAGAAGACTACAGCTTTGTACAGCGTGATTAGTTTCACTTACTGACTTGACCCAGCACATTTATTCTGCTTAGCTGAAAATCCTAGATACTGTTCTTATTTACACGTGTTTGAACCGTCCTTTTGGTAAAAGAAAATATTTTTATTGTAGCACTTCCATGGTTTCTCTTTATTCCCTAGTCCATGTTATGTTTTTATCAAAGTTAGTTGGGTGGTAGCAGGATATTTTTTTTGAGAGTAGTTTTGGGGGCTGAGAGGGAGGAAGGAGAGGACCAGGTAAGTGAAGGGCAGACAGAGCTTAGAAAAGGATTCAGAGCCACGAGAGTAAAATTGCGCTTTTTCCAAGATGTGAAAATGCTTGAAAGTAGTCCCTCGTAGAGCACAACCTTGGTGTGTTTGCTGGTGCTGTTTTGAAAGATTTTCAGCTACTGTATCATGCTCAGATTTTATGGAAGGGAAGTTTTCTTTCTGAAGAACTGAAATTAAATCATGCTTGCTTCTTCTGGGCCTAATGCGTAATGTGTATCCATATATTCATGGACACTCAATTACCCTGCTTCTGTCCATCTCTTTCTCTGTTCCTGTAGTCCCTCAGCAAAATAAGAGGGCAGATTTAGAGTATTTTGATTCCTCCACAGTACAGATGAGGCTTCTATCATCTGGTCACCATCTGAATCCGTGTAAACCCAAGAACTTTGACGAGATGAAAGATTTTTATTGAACTTAGATTAAAATGGAGTAAAATCCCGAAGGTTCTGTGACCACAGAGACACTGTGAGTTTATGGATCACGTATACTCTGTGAAAAATTTTCTTTCCTGCCGGCCTAGCTCATAGCAAAACACTTTTTTTTTTTTTTCCTTATTTATTTTTGCAAATAGCGGCAATTCCTGGTTTGTATCAGAATCACATCCCAGTGTTAGTGTCATCACTTTCTGCCTTAATTTTTCATACAGAAACAAGAAAAACAGTAAGAACTGTATATAAAAGTATGCTGTTAAATCATAAAAATTTTGGGGTGAGCTCTGCTGTGTGTGGGACCTGAAACTGCCTTGAAAATGATCTTTAAAAACAGATTTTGTAGCCAGCTGAAGAAGGAAAAAATACTATTAGGAGGATGAGAAAAAGAAGCTGGGTTAACACCAATTTACTACTTGAACAAAGAAAAATAAACTGTTCCAGTATGGTAACTGGTTGCTTTCCTTAATAGAATGACTTCAATAGGATTTAATTTAGGACTAGCTGTACTAGGCTGTGGAAAAATGGAGAGCCAGAAAGGTGTGGGGTGTTGTATTTAAATTGTTTTGATGGTTACAAAATAATCTGGGAATTTTCAGTTCATGGAATATGTCATTTGGTTTGTTTGATGCAGTTTCTGTAGGTGTCAAGACTTCTTGAAGTATTGGATTGACAGTGCTTAACTAAAGCTAGTGACAACCTAGCTGCATTTGCATTTCTGGCATGTTTTTGCAGACTTTTCTTGATTTAATGGAAAACTACAAAGGTCAGTAGCTGGCTATACATCCACAGAGTAACTTCAGAGTTCACAGCCATTCTCCTAACCAGAAAGGGTGTTACAAGTCTATTACTCTAATGAGAAAGATTAGAAACAAACTGGAATATTTTTAAATGACTCACATTTACTAACTGCAGATTCAACAGTGAGTTTAGCCCTGGAGGCAATGAACAGCATAATAGAAGGACTTGAATGCCTGGTTTTCTTTTATAGGTGAACTCCGTAGAACAAGAGGTAAGACATATTGTCTGGGCTTCTTTAGGAAGCTTGGAAGAACCAATGAATTCATCAGTCCTTTTTATGCAGCTTTACTGGAGGTTTTAAATCTTCATGTCTTCAATTTATTAAATTATTATGAGAAAGTCATTCTATTGTTATCAAATTCATTTTTCTTATGCTAGTTTCTATGCTATTTTTGTTATAGAAAGGTAGTGTCTCACTGATAACATTGCCAGTGGGAAGGAGGGCTTGGTCTGGCTCATGTAAATGGAAAATATACAGAGAAAATAAGAGTATAAGGAAGTCTTCTGTGCCTATAATTGACATTTCTTGGAAAATTGGGTGTCTTATGCCTTCTATTGTCATCTGGAGAGACACTTCACTTAGTCCATTAATCTATCTGAAAAGCATTACTAGCCGAGTTCACCAAATAAATCTATTTCAAGGCCTACAAAATTTTCAAATCCAAAACCAATCTGTTGATGGGCCACTTTAAAAAGTTTCACGCTGTCAGTTATTTTGTTAGGCAGTATAGAATTACATATGAGATATATACATGTGTGTGTGGAGAGAGACAGTTTGGAACCTGAGTTTGTGATGAGCTGCTTTTTGCTGAATGACTTGCATGCTTCTCTTGATGACTATTACACTGGGTTTAACAAAAGAAAAATACTTTCTTTTAAATTTAAACTGAAATTGGCACTGACATTTGCAAGTTAAAGTTCAGAGTCATTAATCTATAAAACTTGGAAGACACTATGAATTAATTTATAAGAGATTAGCAGAGCAGAAATGTAATGTGTTTGTATTTGGTAGGACATAGCTGTGTTTAATTTGAAGTAAGGCGTTATTTACAATCTCTAACTGGATCACATATGGGTTTCTATTCTGTTGTGCATAGCAAGCTGGGGTTTTTTTTAAAGCTTATTTAAAAGGGAGCTGAAAAATTAATTGAGTTCATTGAGTTCATGAAACAGTTCCTCCCATGGTTACGTCTGTGCCTGCTGTGTATAAGGGCTTCCCTACCTGCAGAGCCTAGTTGTGTCCTCCAGAACTGGCAGTGTTTTCCTCCGCTTTGTCATCTCATTAACATCCTTCCTATCCTTAGTGCAGTTTTGTTCAGTGGTTGACCTCCCAGAACAAGTGGCGCTGCAAACGAAGGTTAACCAGCAATGGGGACTTCGGGGTGACGATGCTCTTCTGGAATGAGCTCATCGTGGAGCTGACCACAGCCATGGCAGCCATGTGAGAACTTATCCTTAAGACAGAGAACTGTCTTGCCACCAGTCATGCAAACTGCTGCAGTTAAGCTGTTTGGTGCCGCTAGGCTGGCTATAGGGACTACTGACACAGAGATACACACTGGCACTTTAAGGCTATTTCCCCCAACTTTGTACTGATCTGGGTATTGCACAGTTGTAGTTGAGATGCTGCTGAGGTTCATCTGCTTGTTCCTTGGCTGAATACCTCCTAAATGAGCTAATTCCTTATGGTATGGCAAGGACCGATTGAGAGCTCTGGAAGGTTCCCTGGCGTGCCTTACTGAGGGAAGGATCCACAGTGCCTTGCTCTTTAGAAATTCATACTAATTTTCTGCCATAAGGATTAGAGGTTTTGTTCCCAAGACCAGAATGACTTTGGATAGCGTTGCAGTTCCTTTGTTGTTTTGGACTTCCCCCAGCCTTGGATTTCCTTTCCCTCCTAAGTTCACACAGTGTTTTTTCAGGATGCTTGGAATTTGTTAACGTGTAGAAGCAAGGTGTTAGCAGATTTAGGGATTCTTGTGAAAAGCCGGGGAAGATAAATTTTTAGATATTTCTAATAAGTACTCCAATTACAGAGGGGTTTGATTAAGGGTGCTAATGCGGATCTGAGGGTGGAGCACATCTCTGAATCAAGAGGCTAAGTAACGAGTTGGAAAGCAGGCCTGATATAGAGGATTAAAGAGTAGGTTGAAAATGTATTTATTTCAATAGCTGCACGTTTGCTTAAGTGTGTATTTCATTTATATACAAAGAAGCATTACAGAAAACCAGGCCTGTGTTTGAAATGCAGTAGAAATTAATAAATTCAATCATGTACCAGAAACTCATAACGTGAAAATATTAAGAACTTTACTGACTATATGAAACAACAAAAAAATCATTACATCAGTGATAGTAACCTTTGTATTTGATATGCAGCAAACAGTCTTACCTATCAAATTCCACTTTTTCAATCAAAAGAACTGCCAGATGTTGTTTGCAGTAAAGATGAAAAAACGAAAGGCACATAAAACTTCTTTCAATCACTTCAGACTTTTCAAGAACTCGGGCTTAGGGGTCTCTTGGATAGGAAGATGTGGGTGCAAAGCTTGGATGGTAACCCATTGGTGATGAGCCATGGTAAGATCAATGTGCGAAGACTAGTGAATTTGGTAAATGTCATCATATTTTCAGAGGAAAGCCAAGGTTTCTTAACCGTGTTTCCAATATGGAGGAGCTGTAATGGAGATGACATCATCCAGAATTTAAAAAAAATATATCTGTGATTCTGCATTCATTTGTATTTATGCTGATGAGACCACAAACACAAGGAGATCACACCAGTATTCTCTGGCCTGGGTGGTGGTTGTGAATAAAAGAGCTTCTAACCCATAGCAGTGGAAGTTGCAGCAGTCTTCTCATTTTCTGGTAACTCTGCTAGAAACTTTGAGATAGAGAGAGAGGAGAAAGGGCTATTCTTTGAAGTTATCGATTTGCAGGTGTTTTCCTGCTAGGAGAGATTGTAGTAGGTGTTGATGGAGAAGAGACTGGGGAAGCGTGGAAGTGCTGCAGTGTAAGTCAGACTAAATCATCTCAATACACCCGGTACAGCTTGACTGTAAAGCATCGCTGGAGGGGGGGCCTCCTGCCAGAGTGAGCCTATTGGTGATTTGACCCTCAGCCCTGATTCAGCGTCTTGAGCACGTACTTCAGTCTGTGTTTGTTCATCAAAACACCAAAGCACATGCTTAAGTCTGGGATCTAGGACATTTAGTAAAACCTTGCTGGTGGCAGCGAAGCAGCTCTGTGCATGTAGAAAAAGGTTGACCCAGCTGTGGTTCTTCAGAGATGTGCATTTCTAGAGAAATTCAAGTGCTGCCCCACACTGCCACTATCTCATGACACAGAAGGTTTCTAATGAGGACTTCTAGGACCTCTTGAATAGAACCAAAAGGCTGCTAATGTGGCTTTAGTATGAGACATTTAGCTCTTCTCTGTCAAGAGAAGATGTGGGAAGAGTCCCCCTTCTTTATGACCATCACAGGTACCTCTGCAGGCCACAGACTTGTGCTGTCGCTCATGGTTAACAAGATTGTTCTCTGCTTATGAATGGAGCAGGGTCTCACAGAGCACAGAAAAGCCATGGATTTGCACCAGGTTAACATTTCTCTGTACAGCTGGCTGAGAGCAGACTCTGAACCAGTATTTAAAGCTACCAGAATCTGTCCAAACTCACTGAGATTAACATATAATTTCAAACTAGGCCTGTCTCACTTGGCCGCCCCTTCCTCATCAGAAAGGGCAGCACTCAGTTAAGAATTCGCGTGTAGCACTGTGACTTTTCTTTCACAATCAAGCTCTTGCTGTACCATTTCCATCAATTTTGGCTTCCACATTATTCAGCTGTGCACCAGGCAACTCTTTTGTTATGTGCCAATTAACCCGGCTTGATAAATAGTGATTATGCATAATTTATACAGAATAATATTCTTCTTGTTCCCTGTAAATAAGGCACTGGCTTAGCTGAGAGTACTGGTCTGTGAATTACTGTCAGATGTGATTGTGAGGGTCCAGGAGGCTGGTAGTGAGAAAGACTCTTTGGACCATAAGGCAGATAGAAATGAGACCAAGAATAAAACTAAATGGAGGGGGTGCTCTTGGCTTTGTAAAGGGAGCTGGGATTTTGGGTTTGCAGTTCTGTAGTTTGCTCTTTCAAGTGTACTGAATAGACCTCTCCGTTCTAGTCCAGCTCTCGCTGGAGTCCATGGGAGCTTCTCCGATGACATTGGTGGGTACTTGGTTGGCACCCTAAGGAGCATCTAGAGATGATTTCCCTGGCTGCTGAAGCCAGGTTTTCACAGCCATTCTGTTTCCTCTTCTGCGTGAACTGATCTGGAGTCTCAGACTGATGAGCCAACAGCAGTGGGACTCAAGGAGCGGGTGAGAATTGCAGACCCTGTGAACCTTGAGTAACCAGGGGGAGGAGACAGGGAAACGTGAAATCCACTCCACTGGTCCGAGATGTACTTGCAGTGACAGCACTTGCTGTAATACTATTGCAGAGCTTCCGGGAAAGTGTTAGGGACTGTTGCTTTGGGTAAACTAGGCTGTCTGTCAGCCAGCACCATGCTCTGCATACAGAAAGCCAACTGGAAGCCCTCCAGAGCTGGAGGCTGCTTGCACAGCTGCTATTTTGGCGATCACATCCCCTTTCTCCTTGGACAACCTTATTCCTGGCCTTTACCTCGTGGTGAATTTTACCCAGTTCAGTGATTCCAGGTGTGTTTGCCATTTTGCCTCTTCTGTCTCATCTGCTGTAATATATCCCCACAGGCCTATAAATGGCACCACCTCAGCAGGCTCAGCTCATCTTTCATCACGCTGCCAGAGCCTTGGTTTGATTTATTGCCTTTCACCACAGTGGCCCAGAATGAAGTCAACTTCTGAAATCACTTAGGGAAGGATCTGCTGAACAAGCATACATTTAATAATATGCCTCTGCCTTTTTACTTCCTCCATACTGGGATGTTCCAATGAAATAAGAAATCCCTTCAGACTATCGCAGTGCTGGAGATAGCTGCTGCTGATTCACAGCTCTGAGGCGCAGCGTTGCTTTTAACTGCTGTGCGTCAATTCAGCCCCATGTTCTGCCTAACATCCTCAACTGCAAAATGCTGCCGTTTTCTGATAGATGGGACTTTTTTATTTTTCCTTCATGCCACGAAGCACTTGCTTTTCCTTTGGCCTGTTGTTGAAATTATTGACAAAATGTGTGAGATAGATCATCTCTGAAGATGGTAACAAGAGCTACTTGGATACTCCCAGGTCTACCACATCTTGCTAAAAGCATATTAAAACCACTTTTTTGAACATGTCTTTTTGTTCCACGGCCGACTGCTTAATGGCTTGTGGAACTCTTGTTGCTTTGAATAGAATTATAGAAACAGTCGTGACTTTATATTAAACTATTAAATGTTACTATGTGTTTATTAGAATACAGAATCATAGAATCATGCATCTTAGTAGAGTATATTGGCTGCCTGTAAGCAAATGGCTGCTAGATTTCCTTGTGGTTTATAACTGAATAACTTTTGAAAGAACAGGGATTTTCATATTTTCCCTCTGACCAACTTTTTTAGAAAAATCATTTCAGAAAATAAGAGATACAGTTACAACCCAAAGTGATCACAGCGTGCTGGCATAACATCCTAGATTAAAATGAAAAGCATTTCAAATGGCACAACAGATGGAAAGAAGTTGTTCAACTCAAGTGTGTGTTACGTATTTGTGTTGCATGCACCCTGTCCCTGTTTCTGCAGAGATTAATCGGGAAACAGGAGTTGGAGTCTTGGACGTGAAGGACACATATCATCAGGGTTTGCTGTGAATATATTTAGACTCTCCTTTGGAAAACTGTCAGGTTCTCTGGCTCCCTCATACAGGTGTCAGCTCATCTTCCATGCTTCAGGCAGAAAGGAGTGCGTGGTTATGTGTATAGGATAGATTAAGCCTTTTCTCGAAGGGCAGAAAGCTCAGCAAACGCCTTTACATCCACATGTTAATTCTCTACACGCCCTAAACTTGAGGCCAGTGCCCTAAACATCCAGGATCATGGAGCTGCCCATCAGGAGCAGAGTGCTGGCGTTGCACATACTGCTGTTGTTGGCAAGGCATTGATTATCCTGGAGAAACTGAGCAGAAACATCTCTTCTCCAAAGCACAAAAGGCAGATACCGGTACCTGTCCAGCAGTGAGTTTAACTGTCTATGAATAGAAGCTTCTTGCTGCTCCTCCTCCAAGTATCTCCTTTGGTGTCAGGAGCAGCATAGGCACTAAGCCAAAGAAGTCACAAGTAACACAAATCCACAGCATTTAAATCTGAGTTCTGCAAGTGTTACAAAGTCTTCCTTCTAATAGCTTTTTGTTTTAAACTGTGTGGTATGTATTTGATGTCTTCCCTTTAAAACTAAGAAGAGCTCTCCCTTTTCAGCAGCTTGTGGGCATGGTGGGATCAGGATGGAAGGTGGTCTGTTAATGGTAGAAGATTGTGGATTTAAAACCAGAAAACTTGGCTATAATTTGTAGTGCCTGGTCTGAGAGCTTGCACTCCATCTTGTAAAGACAGGAACAGGATAATACAGCATGATCAGCACATACTGAAGTATAGTCCTCAAAAATGTAACATATTTTCTTAATCATCCTAAAAAAAATTAAATCAATTGATTTGTATGGCATGCATATATCGCCTCTCACCTTTAATCCATTTTAAGCTTTAAACCCCTATTTTGCTTCCCTCAAACTCCAGTAGATTATACTTCAAATTGAGCCATGATAATCTGATTCATAGCCTTTCAAAAGGAATGTTCTCGCAGAACTCTGAATCCATGGTGTTTTAAAATATCAGTGTAGTAGGGATCCCAGTTAAAATCTTTTTATAATTTGGATTTACTGAGGCTGACACTTTTCCTGGAAACTGGGTGGATTGAGTCCTGGGTTTCTTCCACCATCAGAAATGTTTGGTAAACACAGAGATTCTGAATGGCAAGTGATTTTTTTTTTTTAACTTTTTAATAAAAAGTGAAATGCAAATTATGATTTGGTAGGTTTGCAGGACAAGATACACATTTTGTGCTTGATTTTCATCAAGGTTCTACAATTTTTTTTCTTTTTTTGGCTTCGTGACCAGTTACCTGAAAATAGAAGTAGCTCAGACTAGTAGCAAGTAGGTAATGGCAGCACAAGTAGTATAGCTTATTCCAAGCCGCTCAGGCCGCCTGCAGCACGTTCTGTGGTGAGATGAACAATTTCAGAAAGCTAAGCATAGCTTTCTCGGGGCAATCAAGGTCATATTCAGCCTGACTTTCTGTCTGTCCTACAATTGCTGCTCCAGGATGCCCATGTAATTGACATTTTAAGTATATTAGATTGCGTTTTTAAATACCAAAGCTTTTATTTGCATATACATCAAATTGGCAGTTTGGGGGCAAAAAGGTTTTCGTCCTGATTTACCTTTATCCAAGTAAAGTTACGCTAATGGACAAAGTACATCAGACCTGAAAGAACCTCGGTTACCTTTCCCTGAGTGCTTTCTGAAACTGTGTCTTTCGTCAGCCTTTCTGTCTAAAAGGATCTGACTTCAGATAATGCACTTCTTTCTCATGAGCAGTCATTGCAGGTCTTGACATCACGGTGTGCATGAGACTTCGTGCTGCTTGTGTTCCTACTAACACTGTTGCAGCCTAAGTGGCCTATTTTTATTGTTCCAAGCTGGCATTTTTCATACACTCATAAAATTCACACAAATATTTCAGTGTGAAGAGAAGATCCAACACAGCAAATTAATGTAGATTGTTAAGGTTTTATTTGATTGCAGTAGTATATATAAAGGCCAAAATGTGTAAAGTTTAATGAGTCGAGTCATGTACGTCATAAATAATTTGGCATACTGAAGGAAATCAAGGTTGTGATAACGTATTTGTACAGCACCCGGTACCCAGGAGCTGTAGTTGTGATCAGAGTTCCAAAGTCATCCTGAAAATTGCATAGTTATAAATAATGTGTAGTGGAATTGTAATAGGGTGACAAAAGTCATCTTGAACAGGATCCTGACCAGAGAGTGTTTGGGAATGCTTGGATCTGGACATCTGGTTTGGATTGGTTTCCAGTAAATGGTTTGTAAAATACAAATAGATTGGTCCTCATGCCTTTCATGTGCAATTCAATACCAACCCCTCCCAGTGCCTGAACGTACTGATTTTATTTTATTGGCTCTTCTAAAAAGAAATGCAAACTGAAGTGTATGTGTTTGAAGAAGGCACTAGATAGAACGAAGCAAGCTGAGTAGTTCTTTATAAAAAGAACTAGATAAGACAAACGACAGTTAGATCACTGAGAAAACTATTGCCATCAATAAAGTAACAAAAGTAAATCATTTTGTTTTCTGCTCTGCTGTGAGGTTTCGGTTGTCATTTTGTTTTTCGGGAGATGCTTTTATGTTTGTAAGGGCACGTGCTTTGTTAGGTAGGTTGAGAAGTGATGTTACAGCCAATAATTCAGGAGGATTTCTATCCAATTCCAAGTTGTAACTTCCTCTGTTTTTTCTTACCCTCAAGAATATTCACTATTAAGTGTGTCAGAAATTGAAGTTTTCAGAAATGCTTCATTTCTCCTCTGAATTTTAAGAAACTCAGTGGAATATTTTCTTCTTGACAGAATTCAATGTCTTAACAAATGTAAAAGCTAGTTTTATTGGCCAAAGGTAAATGCAGTTCACTTAATTTTTAATTTTTAATATGATGAGTTTGTCTTTAATGGAAGCTCTCAACTCTGATTGCCTGGAGCCCCTTGAAAGTAGCTCATTCTGCATTCCTGGGCAGTGCTTTGCTGATCCCCTCAGGGCTCAAGGTAGGGAGAATGAACTTTTCATTCAGCATGGTAAAACGAAAGGGAAAGAAGGAGGTAGAGGCATTGTCAGTCTCTCCAAGAGCCTGCATGCTGACTGTATGAAGTGACATTAATGATAACCCTGGCATTATTACAACAAGGTAGTCATAGGATGGAGCTCTAGGTAGAAAATAGCAACTGCTCTGAGATACGCTGCATATTACTCCATTATAAAGTAGTGTCATTAGTCTGTTGGCAGTGGCTGGCAGTGAGAATTGTCTGGAATCCAAGACAACTGGCAGAAGAAAGTGGAAGGAATAAAATTATTTCACAGCTGAGGGAAGCACGGAAGACAAACCCAAGGAACTGGTAGGGACATCACACAGTAATGTCAGTTGCGTGAGTGCTCCTACAGCGCCTGTTGTCCCAGAGAGCTGTAGGATTATCAGTAAGGCAGGTCTTGCAGTGCCCCTTGGCCATAGGTTAATTTTATCAGGCCTAATTTGTAAGAAATTGATATGAAGAAAGGGGAAACTACTTGTTCATATGAACAATAATGAAGAAGGAAGGAATAGTGTCTGAGGTATTGTAACCTCCAACCCTGAGTCCAAACCTACCAGGCAGTTACATCACTGGGCAGAAGTGCACTGTATGCCACACTCGGGAGGATCCTGCCAACTTCTACAAGCCAGTCATTAATCACAGAATCATTGGAGAGACCATCTACTCCAACCCCCACCACCAAAGCAGGTTTGCCTCTAGGCATATTACAGAGGATTGCATCCAGGCGGGTTTGGAATGTCTCCAGAGAAGGAGACTTCAGAACCCTCTGGGCAGCCGGTTCCAAGGCTTTGTCACCCTCATGGCAAAGAAGTTTTTCCTCATATTTAGATGGAACCTCCTGTGTTCCAGCTTATGCCTATTGCCCCTTGTCCTGTTGCTGCTGCCACTGGAAAGAGTCTGGCTCCATCCTGATGAAGTTCAGTAAGGACAAGCGTAGAGTGCTGCATCTGGGAAAGAATAACACCAG
>JAAGNO010029392.1:0-11318 GCA_033439905.1 Ceryle rudis
GCCCTTCTCCAGCCTTCCTGTAGGCCCCCTTCAGGTACTGGAAGGTGGCTATTAGGTCACCCCAGAGCCTTCTCTTCTCCAGGCTGAACAACCCCAACTCCCTCAGCCTGTCCTCATAGGAGAGGTATTCCAGCCATCTGATCATTTTTATGGCCCTTCTCTGGATCCACTCCACCAGGCCCATGTCCTTGTGTTGAGGGCTCCAGAGCTGGATGCAGTACTTCAGGTGAGGTCTCACTAGAGCAGAGCAGAGTGGCAGAATCACCTTTCTCTAGCTGCTGTCCATGCTTCTTTTCATGTAGCCCAGGATGTGATTTGCCTTCTGGGCTACAAGTACATGTTGTTGGCTTATGTCCAGCTTCTCATCCACCAGCACCCCCAAGTCCTTTTCTGAAGACCTAGTCTCTATCACATCAAGCCTAGCCTATATTAATAACGAGGATTGCTCTGACCCATGTACAGGACCTTGCACTTGGTCATGAGTGAAGTGAGGATCTTGAACCATGGTCTCTGGATGTAAGTTGAATTTGAAGCATGCCAGAGGTCTGGTAGAAAGTAGGATTTAGGTTTTTAGATATGAGATACAATAAAGAAAACTGAAAAGAAGGATAGGTGCAAGGAATATAACTGTGTGCAGGTGACTGCATGTTGCTTCTCAGTACAGCTTATTAGGATATAGAAAAACTCCTCCCTCAAACATGACCACAGTGTGGTCCTCATGTGTTCAACCAAAGATGTTTCTTTCCATAACACTGTTTATGCCAAACCTTTCCTGGTTTATTTTATTGAATATTCTTCTAATTGATTTTCCTTAGTTAGGCCTGCATTGGATTCTAGGGTTCTGGCAGATTCAAGAGCTACTTTTTAATTATAAAACAAAAAGTTTGAAATATCTGATATTTCTGAATGTATTGTAGCAGTGAGGCCCATCAAATAACAGTGTTGTCATTGCTTATAAAGAGCACTGGTCACTAGAATTCAGCCCAAAAATTTGTCAAGACTTTTGCTTCCTTTAGATCAAAACCGGATTTTTAAAGTCAGTTAGGTGGTGCAGGGACTGTTGATTAAGCATCAGCCATATTCTCAATGCTTAATTCTGAGACTTATTAGAACTAGTTTGGATTTGTTCTACTGAAATTAGCAATCTAATGCTTATTCATGCCGCACAAGCCGTACAATTTAGGGTAAAACTCCAGCAGTCTAGAGTAAGAAAATAATTGCCATAATATAGAATTGCTGGCCAATGAGAGAAAGGCAAAAACCTGAAAAGCAGCAAAGAAAAATGACAAAGCCAATGAAACTGACCTTTTCTCAGCAGGAGTTCAGCAGCTAGCACTTTGCTAGAACAACCACCTCTCAGTCAGCAACGGCAGAAGAATCAAAAACTTCAAGAACCCATGGCCAAACAGAAAAGTAAGAAAGTACTTCAGGTTAAGAGTAGCCATTTAGAGATGCTATACTTTGAAGATTAATGTTAGAACTGTTCTCAGCTTTCTATGTTAATTTCAGATACTGGTCTATAGTAATCACTTTACTAGAGCAAGTATGCCTTAGTGAAGTTGGACTAGCAATGAAATCTTGAGTCCACACATAAGGTGTGTTTTCTTTTTTCTTAGAACTAAATTCTACATGTCATAAAGGCTGTACACAAGTTTGGAAGGAAAAAACAACAACAACCAGAGGTTTACATTAAAGAGAGCTATGTCCACCCTGAAACACAACCCCCCCAAATTTTTACCTTTGGAAAGCAGTATCCTTTTTTTCATCAATTAAAATATTCTGAATATTTATTTTTTTTCTATGCTCTATGGCTCTTCTCACTCAGCACAGAATTAGAGCAAGCCTTCAGAAAAAAAACCCTAAAACTTTAAAATGAATTGGAAGTTATAATAATAGTTAATGATTAATTTACTTTTATTACCTTTATTGCTGTGGTGCTTACCTAGTGAAACACTTCAGTCACAGAAATGGAAGTAAAAGGGAGAAGACTCAAAATGAATGCCTAAAACAATGCATGTATATCTATAAGGATTTAAATAGCTCATATTTCTACCTTGGAAAGTGAGAGAAAAAATATTAATTAGAATTGCACTCAGAACTTTCAAGCATTTCACATTAGCTTGCAAAATGAATATATTTATATGAAATGTAAAAATAATTCTATTCAAAATGACAGTCTGAACTCCTACTGCTGTTATAACTTTTATAATAGCTGTTTTCGTTCTTTATGAGCCAAGTGCTCTAAACTAATCACTTTCTAGTACACTTCAGTGTCAAATTATATGGGGTTCTATGTATCAGTTAAAACAATATTCTCAAGATGTCAGTGAAGTGTTTTTGAGTATTGAAGACTATTAAAAACAAAAATTAAGATCAAACTTCTATAGAGAACATTTTTACAGAGGTCTTTTTGAAGAGCTTTAATTTAAGACATCTAAACTATATAACACAATATAAGTTTATTTTTGAGAAATTTAGTAAACATTTCTAACACTAAGAAGCACAATATTGGCTTTTAAGATGCACACTTTCAATTCCTCAAAATTTACTTTTTTTTTTTTTCCTACAAATATTTTAAAAATAAGGGGGTTTTTGTTTGTTTAGTTTGGTTTGGTTTGGTTATATGGCATATGGTACCATTTAAATATCTCTTATATAGCATTAGAGTTATCTTAGCTTCCTTTTTTTTTTTTATGCTGGGAATCTTTGACATGGTTTTGGGTTTTTTCTTACTTGCTTGTTTTAATTATGGTACAATTTATTTCTCCTCTCCCTCTTAATTCAGTTTGGTGTGCATTGAAATTAACACATTACTTTCTTCTTACTCCTTTCTAGCAATATTCTTTAATCCTGTCCTTTTTCTAAAAAAAACTTTTTTTTTTTTTTTTTCTGATGTGAGAAGTGAGAAGCAATGCACTAAATTCAACTTAGAAGATGTAAATTTCAGTCTCAGTACTGCCATTGATCTTTCAGGTAATATGAAATAAATTCTCTGTAAAGGTTTCTTTTTCCAGACTTTGGTTATCTGGAATGCAAATTCACAGTATATCTGTTGTCTCTGATTTCTATTCTGTAAAAAAAAGCAAACAAACAAACAACAAAACATAACAAAACAAAAGCCAAACTTGCTCTGTCACCACTGTGATATGAAGTATGTTCTTTTGAATTGTCTCTCATGCTGTCACTTCTTCTTTGGACCCTCACCCCATCTCTCTTTCCACTAATAAAAGCCCCTTAAGATTACAGCTTGCTTAACCTTCAAACTATTTTATCCATGACATTTTTTTTTCTTTCCTTTATCAGTCCCTGTTTCTTTAGTTCTTAATTTCTTCTGATTTGCAGCTTTCTGTTGACTGAGTTCTCACTCGAGTGCCCATACCCAAATTCCTCTTTCTTATTGTCAACAACAGGACTGCAAATCTTGACTGATGCGTCTGCATGAAGACAAACGTTAATTAGTGAGAAAGCATAAGTGAGGATCTGCTAGTAAGTGTGAAACTTTGGCTGCACATAACCACACTGTTAGAGCTAATAACATTTTCTGTAACTTTTATGTACTAAGACCACCTAAAAAGAGACAGTGGTCTCTTTTAGCTCATCTAAATGTTCTCAGGGTGTCTTCCCTGGACTGGAAAGGTTCATACAACTAGATTTTTGTGATTTCACATAAAAGAACAATCTAAATGAATTTACTTTCAAAATTTTTGTGGCAATTAAAAAAAAAAAAAAAAAAAAGATGCATCTAATAGTTAATACTAAGTAAACTATATTTGTTTGGAGGCAAACAAATATACTGGATGTGGTCTGCCACCCATAGTCTTTTAATATCAAGCAATTAGATAATTATCTTAGAACCTTAAGAATGTGAGTTTATTGGCAAAATTCATATAACTTCTATTGTGTTATTAACAGTGATTTTCCTTAGCCATTTTATGTTCATAATTCTACTTTTTCTGACTTAAAACAGAAATGTTGGAAACTGAAGTCTTGCCTATCAGCCCTAGATGAGATAATATTCAGCCATCCTTAAAATAATTTCACTGCTTAGTGGGCTTTTTTTAAGGAAAATTGTTTAATTATCTTACAAAACTTTAAAAACTGTTGGAGTACTGTTTTTTCTCAGTCATAAGATGTTGATTATATTTTTTCCCTTAATAGTTTTATGAAAACATAGTGACCACAGAAAAGATACTTGTTTTTTCTAGATTCCATGCTTCCTTTCTGTTTTCATCAATAGCTAGGAGTTGATGCACTTTGTTACTAGCAAAAACCAAGCAAATAAATGAATATAGTATTTTACATTTCTAGTGAAAGCTGCTGAAATCAAAAAGCCTATAAAAAAATTTATTAACTTCCTTCTAGAAGCAACATAGTATTGCTTCAGGTGATTATGGTTCCCATTTAATATGCCCTCACAGAAATTTCAGTGGAAAATAAACAAATTTAAACCAACTGTGGAAGACACAAAAGATCAGTTGTGGAAATGTCAGTTTCTGTACATTAAAAATTCTGATTTTTGATTTGCATCTCTGGGCTAGATGCTCACAGGGAAAAGACTTTACCTCACAATCTGTTCATAACCAGATTATGACACAGAATGAGATATACCTCATTTGCATTGGGAAATTTTGTTTGCTTAAAATCACTATAAATTGTATCTGCAAATAATTCAGTACCTTATTTTGAGTGAAAGAAAAAAAAAAAAAAGTGAAAATATTACTCAAGCAATAAGCTACAGATATGTGCCCTAGTGAGTTTTGGTCTTTAGCCACATAAATTTTTCATTATCTTCTGTACAGCATCACGACTTGAACAGCCATGATCTAAACTTGTTTATAGGTTGCTAATCTAAACCTGTCTAATTTTACTTTGTCTATAGCATGGTGGTAAGAAACTGTCCAGGGTGCTAGAAAAAGAGATCTGAACTCCTGGATTCTAGAAATATGGATGTGAACCTCTTCTAGCTAAGGATAAACTCAAATTATTTCTTGGTGATTAATTATTAGGTTATTTCATAAAAGCCTAATGTCCCACTAAACATGATCAGGGATGTAGGTTCACACAAATAGAAGTGTATAGGTATCTGAAATCCAAATAAAAAATTTTCCAAGAATGGAATTGAAGATCAGGGAAGAACATACAGTTTGTATCAACATACCAGACTTTTTGACCATCTGCCTGAGATGCCCAGACCTCTATGTATCGTAGAGGGTTTAAATGTCTCAGGTTTTTATTGCACCATGAAAGCCTTCTGCCTAAAAAAAAAAAAAAAAAAAAAATTGTACTTTATCTACAAGTTCCTGTCTTCTATACTGGATCCAGCTATATATGTTCATTGACCTCACTCTTACTTAGATAAACCACATTGTAGCTTAAAATCAAGTGCAACTTTTTCAGAGTTCTATCACTAAGCTGTTTATCATTTTATGCATTAGCAGGATGTTCAAAATATAAAAGTTGATTAGCTAACTTCAACAATACATATAATAAGAGATAAACAGTTTAATTCAAAGAACAGAACTATAATTTATTGCTATATAAGGAAATATGGTCCATAGAATGTAATGGTTTATTATAACAAAATTAAAATGCAATTTAAAATTTATCTGAGTATTATTCACTTTCTTCATTATGATACATTCAATTGTAAAATTTTGTAATACTTCATGCTGTTTTTTAAACAAATTCTGTCTTGATGTCCTTTTCTTTAGAGACTTCTGTTTAGACATATGGTGTAAAGTGAGTCTCAAATTTTTTGACATTTTTAGTTTGAAAATTTGTTTATTCCACACACAAAGGGGTGTGTATGCTACGTCAAGGGATGGGGAGAGGGAAATAAACTTTTTAAAAATTGAGCACATACCGAAGCATGTAGTAAGGAAAATTCCAACTGGTGGCTTC
Organism: Ceryle rudis; assembly: GCA_033439905.1. Lineage (NCBI taxonomy): Eukaryota > Metazoa > Chordata > Aves > Coraciiformes > Cerylidae > Ceryle > Ceryle rudis. The sequence continues at coordinate 5,902 of JAAGNO010029392.1, forward strand.
TGCTGTAAAAATTCACTATTAGAAATACTGTTTCTATTCGCAGTGAATTGTCTGTGTTTGGATAATTTATTTCCTTGGACACACTCCTGAGTTCAGTATTTCTATCTGCGTTTTCGCAAGATGTCAGTCTGAAGTTCAAAATTGTTATTCCATGTTAAATGCTATTATTTTACTACAGTAACTGTCAATGAAGATGATTTCTTCATGACAAGTAGTCATGATTAGTAAGAAACAACATAGAGTCCTACTGAAAAGCAATAAATATATTGTGGAAAACATACAGTGTTTGTCTGTCTTAATAGGAAGTTATCCTATGTCATTGTTCAAACTTATTTTAGCTGGAGGTATCATGACATTTGTTCAACAGATTTAAGCCACATATGTAATTGCTATTATACTGAATGAATGTATGGAAGAAAGGAGCACATTTTCTAGAACTAAATCTTATTCATAGATCTGAATGCAAACCATTCCTCTAAGGAAGAAGCTGTCAGAGCTCCTAATTTACATCTTCTGTTACAAGTTATGAATGGTACAAAGTTATTTTTTTTCTGTAAGTACAGCTTTTGATTATATCTGTGGGATATAATCTCCAACCCACATATTGTTATAGGGACCATCTTGAACCAGATAGGATATAGGATAATATCACAGAGATATTGAATAAAAAGGTTGCTTTACTTCAACAACCAGTGTGTTGGAATAACTACTTTTGAATGGTCTGTCCTGTTCTGATTTAAACACTTCAAAAGAAGTTGAATAGCCTTTTGGGTATTCAAGGAGAACCATTTCAAGAATGCCAATACCAAAAAAACTTGAGCAAAGAAATTCATTACAGGATCAGAAAGTGTGCCTTATTGTGAGCACTTCAAGGTCTGCGTAAATCTAGTTTATACTGAGAAAAATTAAATGGCAGAATAAAGCACAGACTGAAAGTACCTACATGAGGAGCAAGTATAATAAAAAACCAAGGAATGATAATGGAATCTATAATGACTGGAAAATCAAACAGACTTTTTAAGAATGAGACTAACTAGCTATCAAGGATATTTGCAGTGACTTTAAATTATTTCCTAATTTTTCCTTAATTTTACAATAAGTTGGTTATTTTTCTCAATTATGTGCTTCCATATAAGGAGCTGCTATATATACATCAGGAAATTTCTGTCTTTTCAAAAAGTCAAATTCAATGATTAAGATTTATTACTCATACAGCTGACAAGATCTCATTTTCCTTCAACGACTGATGAAGTACCAGAATGTGTATATCCTTTCAGGAACGCTGTGGTTATAGACAACTACATTTGTTCATCTGACTAATTGTCTATGGTCTCTTGTCTCTCTTGACTACTGGAAAATAAATTTCCTGGACAAAGATATCTGGTGCCATTTTATGAGACTAAATATTATCCTGACCTCCATCTGCTACTCCAGAAGAACACAAGTCTTCCAAAGATCCTTTGTAAAGTTTGCCAGTCTTGTGCTAGTGCCACAGAAAGCCTTAGCATTACAAAATGGGCATCAATATTTAGACAGCTAAATTAAGACTAATGACTAAAAAAAGATCTTGCATAATGAGGTCATAAGCAAAAGAGAATATATAAACTCCTACGTTAGGATGTCACAGTCTTACTTTATGTATTGCATTTCCTAATTATTATTCTTGTTTGGGCTTTATTTAGTTTGACTTTAAAGGCAATCAGAAGTTATTATGTGTTATTTTATGTATTTATTAATATAATATATGTATTACATTATACAAAATTTGCCAATCTAAATCCCAAGTAAGATTCAATATCATAGAATCATAGATTCATAGAATCATAGAATGGTAGGGGTTGGAAGGGACTAATTTTCAGATTTATTGTGAGTCCAGTCTTCTACACAATGTTGAATTCATTATGCTTACCAGCACATTGTGCTCAGGACCTCTTAATGGGTAAAGATATTAGCGGGACATTATTGGATACTAGATTTCTCTTTCTTGATTGCAAGAAACTAGGGGAAATGTCTTAGCCTTAATAAGAGATTTTTCCTCACTTCAGTCACCATAAATATTGTAGTCTTATCTTCTTTCATGTTTAGCATCTTCATAACTTTAAATTGAAATCTCTCACCAAATGCTAAAGACAAAACACACATCTAGAAAAGCAGAAAGTCTATGGTTTTACAAAAGCATAACTTTAAAATAAAGCACTGAATATTATGATTATATATTGTAAAACTTGCCCTTTGGGTTACACCCATATATGGGTGTTTCATGGTCAGATGTTTTTGAGGCTCTATCACCTTAGATCAAGTAACTCAAATCATAGAACATTTCAACAGAATGTAAGTCCTTGTTATTACATTTTTTAGAAATCATGGACATAAAAATGAATTTGTCAGTATTAAATGTGTGTACAGACAAGGGGAACAGAAAGTGTACAGAGAGTGAATATACTTAGCCCAATAAAGACTTAAAAATTATTTTTCTCTAAGGACAAGACTTATTCTGTGTATTTGAGATTAACTTTTAAAGTGTCTCATCACTCTCTTCAAGGCAAACAGCATTTTGCCTTCAGGTTTCCAATTTCAGCACAAAGACACTTTTGTCGTTCAGAAAGACATAGCATTACTTTTTAAACAGAAGGGTAGAAGTGATATGTGGCCTATTTGTTTGTGCTTTAGAAGGACAAAGAAAACCAAGGAAAACATATTTGAATAGAAAATATATTTTATTACTCTGAAAATGTATATTTGGGAAAATAAATTACATGTGTGCAGTTAGCAGTGGAAAAGGTAAAGCATAGAAATAAAATATGCTACATCTAAAAATTCCTACTTATGTTCTGTTCAATGAAAAATTGTGAGAGACAAGAAGGTGCCGTTTTGATTTCTTTCTTCAGTCCAAAATGTCCTCTCTCATAGGGGATATATACTGAAATGCTCCCTATTGGGTAGCTATCTTAACAACCCTTTTGTCATATTTCACAGAGAGGAAAATAACTGTGAACGTTTTAACTTATGCATATATGTAAAGTTTTATTAACATCCTTATTTCACCTAAAATCTGTCATAGTTCACTTCTAATCATCATTCTTCTGTACAGCTACAAAATTTAAACAGTCTTCAAACATCACATTAATCATCTTAGTCAATTTATGGTTTTTTCATGCCCTTGCTGGTATAAAAGGGTAGGGTAAGCTGTCAAACACTAACATTTTAGAATGTTATCAAACACTGAGCATCAAAGCAATCATTCTTCAGGCTTGTCTATTCTTGTCCAGGCATCTGGTACATATATCACAGGAGAGAGTGCCTGAAGATGTTTTCTGTCACTTGTTAAAATACAGTGAATGGCTGAGAGGTCACCCATTGAAATATTGCAGAGACAACCTCTGCATGCTACTAATTCTACAGAATATAAGATTAGAATTAAATATTATCTGTTAAGGCAGAGCATGTATCGATGCTATCAAAGCTTATGAGCAAAAATAGCTTAACATCATTATAGGGAATCCTGTGAATATCTTGCAGGTGGAGTGATGGGAAATGGGAGTGTGCTCTAAAAACAAGAAAAAGTTTATTACTATTCTTTTTAGTTCTATGATGCCTTCAAAGTCTTAGCCAACAATGTTCATTCCTCGCTGTCTTTCCCTTCTTCATCCACATTATCAAATTTTGTGGAAGTGTCACAGATACTCATACTGTAACAGCAAGGCAAGTTTGGAAATGGTTGGAAGATATTTCAAAAGCTATACAGAAGAATAAGGAAATTGGTGGGGCTTTTTCCCTTTCTTTTGCATTACCTGTGCATGGTCCTGTTTTGTGTTCATACTTGAAATTTAAATTCTTGATGTCATGTTATTTGAATAAAAAAGTAGTTTTCTTCCAAATACAAAATCATTTTATTCCTTCATTGTCTTCCCATTGTCTTTGATCCTTTTGTCCTTTCTAATAATTTATTTTCTTCTGTAGTCTTTTGTTTCTTATTCTATCCACAGATGCTAGCTGTGGCATTTCTTGGGTGATAGATGTCAATGGGCATACACATTTTGATACTAAAACTTGTCTACTATATGTCTACTATTAAGACAACATTCTGGAATGGTTGTTTCATTGATAGATAGACCACGGTATTTTTTTGCTTCTCAAAGTTTCTTTAGCAGAGTTTTTGTCCAAAATAAAATCTGTTTGACTTACTGAATTATGTTGTGATTTGACTCAATTCTCTCTTCTAGGTAGAAATTACAGAGTTTGGAACATTAATTATGACTGTTGAAATGTTTCCGTTCCCTGATATGCTGATATGCATTTTGGCTTTCTCTTTTTAAGTCACTTTCTTAGTCTGACAGAGTTGATGAAGGATGATGTTATCCTGATTAACTTTATATATTTAAGCTAAAAACTTAAGTCTGATCAAATGATTCTAAATTCTGTTTCTCACCACTGGAGACATCTGGACAATAAATGTGGTGCTTTATCTGCTCAAATTCATATGTTTTCCTAGAATGAGACAAACAGTAGCCTCAAAATGCTGCTTCTATCTATTCTAGAAATGGCAGTTTCTAATGGTTGTAAAAACAGTTCGGTTCTAGGTAGTAGGTAATAAGCTTGGTGTTTAGCAAAAAAAAAAAAAAAAAGAAATGCCTCAAGAATGATTTTAGGAGGAAAAAAAAACCCACCACAGAACTGTTCTAAATTTATGCATAGTTAAGAACTGGAACAGATTTTGTAGATAGAATAAGAAAATATGATTATTTGTCGGAAATGTGACACGATGTCCTGGTTGGAGTGAGAACAGAACAAATTCTGTTCAGTGATTTTACTTCTCAGTTCAGTTCTTCTAACTGCACTTTCTGAAGTTAGCAGCCTGTTTTCACAGACAGTGTCTGCTGCTGGCAGTGATAACACCCTATGTTTAGAGTTGCTACCAAGGATTGGTGTGCAGACCAAGGCCACTGCTGGATCTTGTGTACCATGCTGGGGGGTGCAGGAAAGTGAAAGGCTGCACCTGCGGGGAGAAGCGGACAGGGCAGGTGACTCCAAACTGACCAACGAGGTATTCCATCCCGTATACGTCATATTCAGTATTAAGCAGAGGGATCAAGAGGGTCTAGAGCTTGCTAGTTGTGTTTGTCTGCTAGCTTGCTTATTTGCTTGCTTGCCCTTTCTCTGGGGGCTCCCTGGCTCTTCTCCCCTCTTGGACTGCTTTGTCAGCTTTGCTTGGCTTGGCTCAGGTCCTCTTTCAGTTCCTTCCTCGGAGCATCCAAGGAGGATTCTGTCCATTCTGCCTTCAATCCCAATCGGTGTGTTCCTGAATCCAGTACCAGAATCCAGCTCCTGAAAGCAGTTCCAGTCTGCTGCGGGGCCCAGTCTGGGACTCCCCCGGTGCCTGCTCCACAGCATCAGTGGTGACAGTGATGTAATTACCA
>JAAGNO010029393.1:0-18715 GCA_033439905.1 Ceryle rudis
ATGCTTGGGTTTGTATGCTAGGTTAGAATGTTTTGATTTGTAATGAGGAAAGAAAGTGTAAAGTACACTGTACATGGACACATTATCCCCCGGGGGTGTGATGTGTGGGAGGGGGGAGGCGGCCGGCGGCCGCGCCCGGCGGGGCGCGCGGCGGGACGCGGAGCGGCCCCGGCGGATGGGACGTGCGGCGGCAGGTGAGGCCGGGCAGGGAGGTCGGGAGAAGGGGGCGGTCGTGGGAAGCACAGCCCCGGGGAGCACAGCCCCGGGGGTCGCTCGCTGCCCGCGGGCAGCCAGCCGGAGCAGCGGGACGTCGGGGGTGAGACAGCCCCGGGCTGGCGCGGGGGCGGCAGCCCCGGAAAGGGGCTCCGGGGGAACTGTGGGGACCCGAGTCCCTTCCCTAGGCGGGCGAGAAGTGGGGTTCACCCCCCCGCCGTGGCGGGCTGGAGCAACGGGAGAGCTGGTCCCGCCGGGAGGTCACCCATCCCCTCTGCTCTCCCCGCAGGCGCTGGGCTGGGGACAGTGTCCCTCTGGGGCAGCCTCCTGCTCGCTGCCAACCTTGCCCTCGACCCAGTACCACAAAGCTGCAACTGCACCGAGCCCATGGACTTCCAGGCCTTCCAGGAGGCTCCGTTCCCTGAAAGCTGCTGCCTCAACTTCACCAGCTCCAACATCACCCACTTAGACTGGGGAGCACTGGTAGGGGTGCGGGGGCTGCGGGAGCTCTACCTCTCACACTGTGGCATCATGGATATCAGCAACGCACAAGGAGTCCCCCCTGCCTTGGAGATCTTGCACTTAAGTCACAACCTGCTGGAAAGTCTACCTGGGAGCTTTCTGGAAGATGCCCCTAATTTGAGGGTCCTTTATCTGGACAACAACCAGCTCCAGGCACTGCCCGAGTCCTTTCTAAAAGCATCAACACAGGTCCAGGAGGTCTACCTGGGCTTCAATGCCCTGACTTTCCTTCCTGCCAGCCTCCTGAAGCCATCTCTACTCCAGCTCCAGCTCTCCAACAACAGCTGGGACTGCAGCTGTGCTTTGCTCAGCAACCTGGAGGGTTGGACCAGCCTGGCCACTGAGGTTATCTGCCACACACCTGAGCAGTACCATGGCGTCAACCTCCAGAGCATCTCCCGGGATGAGCTGTGCCTCTCGCGCAGCCTTGTTGCCCTCTTCATCTGCCTGCCCCCTCTCCTCATCCTCACCATTGTCTCCTGGTGCTTCTGCAGGCGGAAGAGAAAGACCAATTACAGCTTTCAGAACAGGTCCCAGAGCCAACCAGCCATGGCAGAGAGGGGCAACACACCTGGGCCTACAGAGCCCCACCAGTATGTCCCCTACGAACTGCCTGCCTCCACATCCAAGACAGAGAAGAAGGTGCTGCTGGGGAGCCAGGTCCTGCTCCAGCCCTCTGTGGACCCGTTGGAGAGCAGCAGAGACCTCTATGAGGAGGTGGAGATCCAGGTGGGATCCCCCAGCAGTTCCCAGGTGCCAACCTACAAAGGGCAGCTGGGCACAGGGTCAGGCAGGCAGTGGGACACCTCGGCACCAAGGGCAGAGGAGCTAGGGGGTAGTGAGCCAGAAGTGGACACCGTCAGTGTGAGTGAAGTTCTGAAGGACTCTGCCGACCGGGAGAAGGTCTACATGAGTCAGTCAACCAACTATTACAACCTGGTACCTGGCATTGAGCTGGAGGACTCGGACAACCTGGAGTATGAGAACATTGACCTGCACTAATGCCGGGAGCGGGGCTGTGTCTGGGACATGTCAGGAGGATGGCAGGAGCCGGATGGCAGAGAAAGCCTGTAGAGAAGGAGAGGCACAAAGTGTCCTGGCCATGGCTCAGAGTGGCTGCTTGCAAAGCTGCACTCCCAACTTCCTACCCCTTCCCCTGCACTACCATGTGCACCCCTCACTTGCCATGTGCAACTGGGCTGGACATACAAGGGTGCTTTGGGCACTGGGGACTCTGCCGCAGGCTGATGGTGTTTGGGGACACATGAGCTGACAGTGCCTAAGGACGTGGAGAGGAGGTGGGAGCTGGTTTTGGGGACCAGGTTACAATACTGTGCCAGACCCACTGTCTGAGGCCTCCAACCTCTCTTGCTGGAGCCAGCTGGCATCTGGCATGGACCTGCTGCTCCCCAGCCTGCAGAGAGCAGGTTCTGGGGAGATGAAATGGTGCTGGCTCTGCCTTCAAGGTCTGCAAGGGGCGTCATGTGTGGACAGGGTGCCGTGGGCTTGGCAGGGGGAACCTGGGGTGGCCCTGCCTGCTGCCCACCCCCATCCCGCTGTGTCCCACTCCATGGCACAGGGACTTGAGTCAGCCTGTGCACACTTGTGTGTGCACACGTGTGTGCAGGGACTGCGCACGGGTGGGCGTGAGCGGGTGTGCGAGACACACACAGGAAGGTACTGGAGGGGGCCCCTCACAGCCTTCCCTGCCCGATGTGCTGCCAAGCCCTGTAGGATCCAGCTCTCAATAGGAAATAAATAATTTTCCTCCTGGCAGTGCAGCCCCATCCCCGTGTCTGTGTGGGGTGGGGTGGTGGGGAGACAACCAACAGGACGTGGGGGAGTGCAGGGATGGGCGTCTTTGCTCCCACCCATCTCCCCTCCCATGCCTTGGGTGGTGCCCCAGTGTGGGGCTCATCCAGCAGCCCTGGGGCTGCTTTGCCAGCCTGGTGAAGCTGAGTTGGGCACAGGCTCAGGGCAAAGCGGAGCCTTTGCCTTGCACTGTGATTTACAGCCTGGCTGAGGAAGGTGTCAGTCTGCTGTGAACGCTGAGGTTCCCGGCCGGAGCAGGGATTGTGGGCCTCCTGGGAATGGAGTAAAGGCTGGAGGTGCTGTAAATCACCCACCCTGCACAGGAACCCCAGCGAGTCTCACCCATGAATGCTCCAGCCCTTCTTCAGGGATGGGGGGATGCGGGTGCCCTCGAGTCCTGTCCCTGCTGCCCAGAGGGACATTTCCCAGGCTGGAAGCCCCAGTAGCTGCCCCACTCCACACTGGAGGCGTCCTGGGCCTGGGCCAGGCGCTGTGCCCGGGCAGGAAGGGAGGGAGCCGGGCAGGGCAGGACGCGGTGCTCCGGCCGGCAGAGGAAGCGGCGTTTCCTGCGGAGCGTGGAGTGGCCTCCGGCAGCCCGCGGCGAGAGGAGCCCCGGGCCCAGCAGCGCTCAGCCCCGGCCCCAGCACGGCTCGGGGACGAGGACGGGATGGTTTCCCTGCATGTCTTGCTGTCACTCAGGGATGTTTCCTACTGGTTGATGTCCTGCTGGAATTTTTCCCTTCCTGCTCCCTCCCCGGCCCTGGGAAAGTGGCCCAGTGCCAGCCCAGTGCAGGGCTGTGCCTCCACCAGCTCCTGCCAGGTAGTGCTGCCGGGGAACACGCAAGGGATCCCAACGCAGGCGATCTCAGCATTGCTGCAGCTCATGTCGTCCCCAAGCCCCCCCCGGGGACATGGAGTGACCAGGAGATGTCAAAATGCCGAGGGTCAGCCAGATGTCCCCAGGGGCTGCAGCCTGGCCCATGGCCACAGCTGCTGCCTGTTGCTGGCAGCAAGGACTCAGTCAGTGACAGGGTGTTTTCCACCCGTGCTCTAGAAATATCCTGCAGCTCTCCCTGGGTGCTGACTCTGCCTGCGCAGCCTGGGGTCCCGCTCCCAGGAGCAGTGCAACCGTCCATCCTTCCCCCCTCTTCTCACAGAACCTAAATTCAGCTGCCATGGCTGCAAAGGGGAACGGCCCAAACCTCCCCAATGGCCCCTGGCTGTGGCACCTGCAGCCCCCACTGAAACCTGTGGCCATGGCTGGTGGCAGGGAGGTGTCACCAACCTGGAGTTCCCTGTTCCCTGCCTCTGACAGACCCAGTTCATCATGGGGAGGGCTTGGTTGCATGGACTCATGCAGGAGCATTTGGGTGGAAGAGGCACTGGCAGGACAGGAGGGTGCTTGGTGCACTTGGAGCAAGTGCACAACCCCAGGCCCTGTATCCTGGACAGCAGCAGGAACCTCAGTTTCCTCCAGTTTTGCCAGCAGCCAGAGAGAGGATTTTTCCACTGAGATGTGGGGCTGAGCCTCGATGTCCATCTCCTGCGCACTGGCAGTCACCAACTCCCATTTGAGGGGTTTCTCCAAGCTGCTGTTCTGGTGGAAAGGCAGCATCTCAAGCTGCCGTAGAAGGAGTTTGTAGTGTTCGTGGTGCTGTACGCCCTGCTCAGCCTCGTCTACCAGTGAGTGGGGTTGGTGCATCTCTGCCACCCGTGTCCCTGTTGACTCACTGGGATGTGCAGAGATGCCCCACTGGTAATGGACCAGGGTCCCTGCAGGGAGAGGAGAAGCCCAGAGGACTCCCCCACAGAGGGGCGGGGGGAGGGGGCAAGAAGAAGGGTAATCAGGCAATGGCTTTTGTGGAGGTCCAAGGCGGTGCCCCAGTCCCAGTGCTCACCCCGACCTCAACTCCATATCGCTGACCCCACTCTGTGTCCCTGACCCCACTCTGTGTCCCTGACCCAGCTGCAGGTGGCTGCTTACTGAGGAGCCGAAGCACCTCTATAGCAAAGTGGCCCAATACTGCAGCCACTCCACAGACCTCATCCCCATGTCATCTGTTCTAGGTATGGGTCCATCCCATGAACCTGGGAGCTGGGCTCCTCTGCTCCCCCCGGCACTGGCAGCTTGAGGATACCCCCACTGCCCATCCTGGCCCCATACCAAAACATCTTTTGGACACCATCAGATGGGGGATGGAGGAGCCTGGCACCCCAGGGATGGTATTTGGCTCCTGAACCCACTGAGAGCAGCTCCCTGGCCCTGGGGATGCCAGCGGGAGGCTGTGATTTCCTCTGGCCTGCTCTGCACCCTCCTCCCATGCCCAGGAAAGGGGCACCTTATCTACCAGAGATGGCTGTCCTACCCTGTACCACCCACAGAGAGGGCAGGGAAGAGCCAGGGACATTCCCACCTCCATCCCTGGGAGGGTCGAACCAGTGGGAAGCACAATGAGCACTTTGTGTCTCAGCCACAGAGAATCTGTCACCCTTGAAACAATGGCAGCCCTCCTGGCGTGGCCTCATCCTTGCCTCAACCCACCACCCGGCCACGCCAAGCCCCTCACGTTCTGTCTTTTGGTGCAGGTTTTCATGACACCCTGATCATGAACCGGTGGTGGGTCCAATACACCAGCACACCCCTGCCTGACCAGTTCACGTGTGTCACCTCCAGCAATGTCTATGGCAAGGATGAGCAGGGACGGATTCTGCAGCGCACCCTCATCTGCTACGCCAACCTGTCAGCGGTCCTCATCCTGCGCTCTGTCAGCACCAGGGTGCTCAAGCGCTTCCCCACCATGGATCAGGTGGTGGAAGGGGATGAGGAGCTAAGCCCTGGGAACGATGGCTTGCAACAGGGGGTGATAGCTGGGGGCCACAGACGTGTCCCCATCACCAGGAGGGTGTGCTGGGGGCTGGGCATCCTCGCAAGCAACCCTGCCCCAAACTGCTGCACACACGGGGTAGAGTCCTTGCACAGATATTCACCCCCAAAGAGCCCCATGTCCCCTCTGCCCAGAGCCTGTCGTTTCACCTGGAAAACCCTGTGTTCCCACTGGAGATGGTTCCCAAACGGGCTTTACCCCACCGACATCCTGGGGTGCATTAAGAGTGTGTCCAGCAGATCAAGGGAGGTTCTCCTCCCCCCCTACTCTGCCCTAGTGAGACCCCACCTGGAGTATTGCGTCCAGTTCTGGGCTCCCCAGTGTAAGAGCCCGGCTATTGTGTGCCTCAAACCTTGTGTGGTGATAAGGTCTGGAAAGACCAGTCTGGAGGGGAGAAGTGTTGATTGCTCCCAATGTCTCTGTGCCCACCCCTTTGGCTCCTTGCAGATAGGCTTTAACAAAAGGAAGAGAGATGGTCTGTGTAGGTGGCACTCGGTCTTCTCTTTAGTGAAGTGCTCCTCTGACTGCACCAGGGGGAGGCGGATGGCAGGTGCCATGCCACTTCTAGCTCAGGGGGCTCATGCAAACCAACACCACTCCCTGTGGAAATGGGGAATGCCACCCAGATAGCTCAAGGGTATAAAGGGACAGAAAAAAACTGATCGGTGTATAAGAACTGAAGACTTGGACCGATCCAGTGAGATGTCGTTGGATCCATGGGTGGTGAGAACCTTTTTCTCTCTTTCTCTTTCTCTTTCTCTTTCTTCTCTTTCTCTTTCTCTCTCTCTCTACTCACCCTCTCACTCCCCTTCTCTTTTCCTCTTTTCTAATAACTCTTTCTTCCCTTTCCTCAAAATTTAGTCATGCCACAAAATAATCACCTACAAAAGTAACACCTTTATCCGTACTGTTTGTTGATTGTTTCATTAAGGAGAACTAATAAACTGTTTTATTACTGTTCCTCGGAGTCATTGTCATGACTCTGCCACCCCGGCCACCCTGCCGTGCAGGCGCAGCCTGTTGCGGGGGATCATAAAGATTCACCTCCCTTGTTGTCCACTGAGTGGGAAGAGACACCCAGTTCAAGAGGGACAGAGATCTACTTGAGAGACTCCAGTGGAGACTACGAGGATGATGAAGGGGCTGGAACAGCTGCCTTACGAGGAAAGGCTGAGAGACCTGGGGGGTTTTAGTCTGGAGAGGAGTAGACTGAGAGGGGATCTAATTAATGTCTATAGATACATGAGGGCTGGGGGTCAAGGAGGCAGGGACAGCCTCTTTTCACTTGTGCCCTGTGACAGGACGAGGGGCAATGGATTCAAGCTCGAGCACAGGGAGTTCCACCTCAACACGAGGAAGAACTTCTTTAGTCTAAGAGCTGTAGAGCTTTGGAATAGACCTCCCAGAGAGGTTGTGGAGTCTCCTCCTCTGGAGACTTTCAAGACCTGTCTGGATGCATTTCTGCATGATCTGCTCTAGTTTTGTCCTGCTCTGGCAGGGGGGTTGGACTTGATGGTCTTCGGAGGTCCCTTCCAACCCCTACCATTCTGTGATTCTGTGATTCAGTGGCACGGGGGCCAAGGAGCTGAGCCTCTGCCCCACCGCAGGCTTCATGACGCAGGATGAGCGCAAGAAGAACCTCCACTCTACTTTCAGCAAGTACCGGATCCCTTGCTTGTGGTTCCCCAACCTGGCAGGGCAGCCCAGCCCAGCCCCAGGCTGTCTTTGGGCTGGCTGCATTCCAGTGACGTGGCCCCTCTGCCTGCTCACACACTGGGTGTGCGGGGGGAGCAGGAGCTGTGGAGGGGCTCACACAAAGCCCATCCTTGTCTGTTCTGCCCAGGAGATGAATCTCTGACTGGGCCGAGGGCAGCGTGTTGTTCCATTACGACTGGGTCAGCATCCCTCTGGTGCACACACAGGTACCCATGCACCTCGTGGTCCCCACGAGGCAAGATCCCAGCTCCTTCCACCCCACAGTGGTAGAGGGTCCCTACACCCTCCTCCCCACACCCCAATGGGGAGGACTTTACGCCCCCTTCCTAAAAGCACTTTTCTGCCCCACTGAGTCTGGTGCTGGAGCTGGCACGGCTGCTGGTTCACAGCCCTGCAGGGATGTGCAGAAGCCCAGGCACTGGGGCACTGGGGTTTAAGCCTTAAGCCCGTGAGAGCATCAGTGACCCACCAAACCAATCACATCCTTGCTGCTCCTGTGTCTTGTGTCCCCGTCAGCTGCCATCCTTGCTGCCGGCTGACCCATGCTTGTGTCAGGTGGTCACCGTTGCCATCTACTCCTTCTCCACCTTCTGCCTCATCGGGTGGCAGTTCCTGGAGCCGCTGGAGCCAGGGCAGGAGGGGGACCTGGACACAGACATTCCCCTCTCCACCCTTCTGCAGTTGTTCTTCTATGCTGGCTGGCTGAAGGTGAGACATGGCCATGCTAGCTGCTCCTGGTGACATGTCATCTGGGCCCAGCCATCACAGCAGGGCACCATGGAGCTCCAAGTCTGCGTGCTCTATGGGTGGACCAAGGGATAGCCCCATGGGAAGGTGTCCCTGTCCCTGATCCCTTGTCTCATCTGGTCCCCTCCCTCCCCAGGTTACAGAGCAGATCATTAACCCCTTTGGAAAAGATGATGATGCCTTTGAGACCAACAAGCTGATAAACAGAAACCTGCGGGTGGGTCCTGCCCCAGGCTGACATGCGGGGCTGCTGCTATTGGGGCACAGGAATATCCCTGTCCCCTGGCAGTGGGACCTGTGCCCTGCTGGCCCCCAGTCCTGCTCCTGGCCGCTGAGGTCCTTCTCCAAAATAGATTCTCATGCACAGAAGCAGAGCTGCACCTTGTCCCTCCATGCCCATCCCTCCATGTGTCTGCTCCCCACAGCAGGGCCAGGACCCCCCAAGGCACACTTAGCAGCCTGGCACTGCTGCTCGGCCCCTTGCCTCCGAGTGTTTAAACGGGGAAATCCCCAAGTGCAGCCAGGAGGTGGGCCCAGAGCCTCCCTGGCCCCTTGCAGAGCCCAGCCCTACCCCTGACAGGGTGGTGCTGGGAGACACCTGCAGCCACCAGTCCTACTCATGTCCTAGCAGAGCCACCCTCGTCCCCTGCCCTTGCCATGCCCAGGTGTCTCTGCTCTCTGTGGATGACATGTACCAGAACTTGCCTCCAGCCGTGAAGGACAACCATGAACAACTCCACGGCTCAGCTCCCCTGCACGACGGCCACAGCTGCAGAGACCTTGAAGCTCCTGGGATCCACCTTTGACATGCAGTGAGTGCAGGGCACAGTTCTGGGGCTGGAGAAGAGGAGGGCGAGCGCTGCAGGGTAGCAATAGCACAGGAAAGCTTGTCCCCCAGGGCCCAATTACAGTGAGCAAACAGCAAACCTCCCTTGGGAGCATGTGGTCCAGCCCCTGTGGGGCTTGGGGGCTGCAATGGGTGATGGACGAGCTGCTGGGGCAGGGATGCGGCCTCCTGGAGCTGCTCCCTGCTTGCAGATGCATTGGGGTGGAGGTGCTGAATGGTGCTGGGCATCCCTGCAGAGCATGGCAGCCAGTCCCCATCGCCCTACTGCCCACCCCCAGCACATGTGAGGACACGGGGCAGAGCCAGCCGGCAGAGGCCTCGCTGAGCACGCTGAGCATGCCGTGCAGCCAGACGCCTCTGCTCAGCTGCTTCTTTGCCACCACATCCCCTGCCATCAGCATTGAAAACTTAGGCCTGACCAGTCGAGGTCACCCCCACCTGTGACATCCCTGGACAGCCAGTGGCTTCCTGTCCCCTTAGCCCAACCCTCTGAGGACCCTGAGTGCGTGGCTGCATCAACAAGATGGAGGATGAGGAGAGCTGGGCCAGTGAGCCCACCATGCCTGGCAGTGGCTTGGGGGGGGCCCTGGCTGCTGGAGACCTCCAAAATACAAAGGAGCTGCTGCTGACTCAGGTGAAGATATTGTCCAGTGACAGCATTGGGGTTGACTGGCTGGAGAGCCCTGAGGCCACCCCAAAAGCACCCCTTTCCTCTGGCAGACTAGCTGCCCCCAACCCAAGGCACCATCACTGCCAGCCATCAATCTCCTTGTCCCCAGACACCCCCTGTCCAGGAGCAGAACATTGCCAGGTCTTTTGCCACCCGGTCCTGAGCCAAGCTGTGTCCCCAGATTCTGGTGGGTTTGGGCAGACAGCCTTTAACACTATTTAGCCCCAAAACTGCAGGATTCAGCCCATCTATGTGATGATGCCACCAACTTGCAGCTGGCCAGGCTCAGTCCCTGCTCTATGGCCCAGCACAGGGGACAGGGGACAACCCAGACCCCAAGCAAGGGACAGGATGAGGGCATTAGTCTTGCAGAAAACCAACACCACGATGGAGATGTTACACACAGAATTAATAAAGCTATTGCCAAGCTCAGCTTTGAGGTTCTCCCTCATCCGTGCAAATCATCCCCAGCGGTGAGGCAGCAGGGACATCACATTTATCCCCAGAGGGGGTGGATTTGGATTTTGTTGAGTGTGCACGTTCTTCTGGAGCAGAAGGGGCACAGCCCCAAGGTCTGACACCAGTGACGGTTGTGCATTGTTGCCAAGTGATACAGACAGAAAAAAAAAAACAAACCAGAAATGTTTTCAGCTCCTGCAGAAGGATTCTCACACTCGGACACGTGTGTTTCCCCCGAGAATACCAGCAGAGCTGTTAAAATACTCCCTTTCCCAAAGCCACCTTTCTTTTAAAGCTCCCATCTCCACCCAGCAAACCAACCCCACTCCTCCTCCACTACCCTCCACTGCTGGACCTGTTGAAGTGTAACCACGAGGGCGTTTTCTGGGTTGGACCATGTCCCATGAAAATATGCCAAAGTTAATACTGCATGGAGCTGAGAGAGAGGCAAGGAGCAGCACTCAGGATGATGAGTGACCTCACTTGAGTTACAGGGCCGGCTGCTCGGTGTATGAAAAGTAGCTTTTTAAAAAATTCAGCCCTTGCATCTACCTGGAGAAGTGGGCACGGTCATTAGATCAGGCTTTGGCACCTCATAAACCCAGCTGGACTAAAGCTCTGCTTAAGCCCAGCCCCTGCCCATCTCTCTCTGGCTCGGTGCCTGGCCAGCTTGCCTCCTCCCAGGCGGGCAAGTCCCCGGAGCTGCGCCAGGGCCAGACCAGAAACCAGACACCCTGCAGCCAAGCCAGATAAGGTCCCGCAGCCTGTGCCACCGTAGGATCCAGGTGCCACCCTCCCCTGGCCAGCTGCCACTGTCTGGTTCCCACACCACGGCTCCATTGGGCAATAGGTGCCGCTTTTGTTCCGGGGCTGACGCGTCTCTCAGAGCCTGAGTTAGCCATAATCCTGCTCATGGGCGGCCAGGCTTACAGCTCCTGCTCTGACGCCAAGTTGGCACTTGCTCCATAAGCCTCAGTCTCTCCATCTGTACAAAGTCCCCCCGAAACACCCTGAATCCTGTCTGCACTCTGTGGAGGGTGAGGGAAGAAACACACTCAGAGGAAGCAGCCGTGACGCATCCCTGCCGAGTGCCCTTTATGGCCTCCACTTCACCTCCCTGGAATGCAGGTGTTGCTGGGGAGCAGAGAAAGTTTACTCCGGATCACTATGGAGAAGGAATGTGCTTGTGCAAACGTTCAGCTCAGGTCAGGGACTCTAGAACCTGGCCAGTTGTACCCAGTGCTGAGGGGAGTGCAGACCTGAGCTGTGAGGCAGTGCCAACACATGCCCACCATGGAGTAACTGCTGCTGTGACCATCCAGGCAGAATCATAGACTGGTTTGGGTCAGAAGGGACCTCTGTCATCTGGTCCAAGCCCCCTGCACTGAGCAGAAGCATCTTCAACCAGAGCAGGTTGCTCAGAGCCCTGTCCCGCCTGACCTTGAATGGTTCCAGGGATGGGGCACCGACCACCTCTCTGGGCAGCCTGGGCCAGTGTTTTACCACTCTGATCGTAAAAATCTTTTTCTTTACATCCAGTCTAAAACTACCCTCCTTCAGTTTAAAATCAACACCCCCTGTCCTGTTGCCTGTCCTCATCTTTCTCACAGTCCCCCTGCAAGCACTGAAAGGCCACCAGGTCTCCCTGGAGCCTCCTCCAGGCTGAACAACCCCAACCCTCTCAGCCTTCTTCACAGCAAGGGGGTTCCAGCCCTCTGATCATCTTTGTGGCCTTCTCTGGACCTACTCCCAACAGGTCCCCGTCTTTCTAGTGCCGAGGACTCCAGAGCTGGACACAGTACTCCAGGTGAGGTCTCACCAGAGCAGGGTAGAGGTGGAGAATCACCTCCCTCCACTTGCCGGTCATGCTGCTTTTAACGCAACCCAGGATACAATTGTCTCTCTGGGCTGCAAGAGCATCACGCAACAGGTACCACTTTCTGCCACGGTCGGTGTGTCTCTTCATCTGCGGCACAGACCCAGCCCCACCTCCCTGCCAGCAACGCAGGATGAGCCCAGGCTGCGCAGGGCACCTCAGCCCGCTAGCACCTCCTGCTGCCAGGGCAGAGCATCACAGGAAAAACCTAACAAAAATGCCGAGCAGAAGCTACCTGTGGGACACAGTCTGCGCTGCAAAGCAGCAGAGACATGGGTCTGACCACAGCTCTGCTTGGGGCAGGATGATCTTCAGATCAGAGCGAGAAAAAGGTGAAGCTGGGGCTGCAGTCAGCGTGCCTCACAGCAGAGCATTCCTCCTGATGAGTGAGGCTTCTGTAGAAACACCAAAGTGGGGCAAATGGTGCAGCAGGTCCCCTTGGCAGGCTGAGGTGTGCGAGTCTAGCCTCCACCCATGGCCCCAGGAGCAGCCCACAGGCAGGATCCCACCTTCACCCACCCCCTCCTGCACAAAACCTTTGACAGCTAGATGCAGATCTCCCTCAGGACGGCTTTCCTCAGACAGCAGCCCTGAGGAGTGATGTCCCCTTCCCCACAACATCCAGAGGAGCTTTTGTTCACCACAGTCTTCCCATCCCACCACAACGGGCAGGGCAGAAAGCTGGAGTTTGTACCCAGCTTTCGAAAGGGACAGACCATGACGAGAGCCTGGCCCTTCTGCTAGAAGGGATTTATCTTGCACTGGCATGAGACCGAGGAGGTCAGGGGAAGACCAGCTGGTCACTGAACAGTGCAGACAAGTTGGGTTTGGATACTG
Organism: Ceryle rudis; assembly: GCA_033439905.1. Lineage (NCBI taxonomy): Eukaryota > Metazoa > Chordata > Aves > Coraciiformes > Cerylidae > Ceryle > Ceryle rudis. The sequence goes on from JAAGNO010029393.1 coordinate 12,585, forward strand.
GACCCGAGAGGTGACCGTACGACTGGAGAGGAAACAGCAGGCAGTGGCAAAAGGGGCTGCTGGCCCAAACCAGAGGACGGGAGTGTGTGTGGTCTGGAAAGCGGAGGCAGGAGGTACCAGCTGCAGCGGCTGGAGGTGTTAGGAGATGTTTTCAGCCACACTTGGCACCAGTGCAGAGTCTGGTGCTGCAGAGCTGCTCCGGGACAGCCCTCACCCCCTGACATCACTCCAAGACCCCAGATGCGGTGTGCTGACCTAACACACCACAGGGAAAGGGGGACGTGCTCAGCCAGCTCCCAGAAAACCAGAACTCTACTGGGGATGGACATTTCCACCTTCTTCCTCCACACAGGCTTCCAGTACTGGAAATGCTCCACTTTAGCCAAGTGTGACTCCTTTCCACGCCCACTTGGTCCAGGTCACTGTCCTAGAAGGCAGGGAGAGGTTTCAGCTGAGACCACGCAGGGGCGGAGCTTGCCTGGTGGCACAAAAGGGCTCAGGTCTGGCAGCGCTGGGTTAATGGTTGGACTCTGATCTTAAAGGTCTCATCCAACCAAAGCGATTCGATGACTCCAGGAGATCCTTCTTCCCTCACACCTTACTGGCAGCAGCTACACCAGCCCCCTGCACCCCGCACACACAGACAAGCACACAGCCCTTTACTGTAGTAGACTCTGGGTTTTATTCGTTCTCCCAGCAGAATAGTTTCTATTCATTTGCCTTTTCTGGCCTTGATCTTCCTCAAGTAGAACTCCAACTCCTTGCCTTCCAACACGTAACCATCGGCTCGGCCACACTGTCCAGGTCTGGAGGCAATGCAGGCTGTAAGGAGAAGGCATCCAGTTAAAGCAGCTCAACAATTCACCACCCCAGCGTACGCACAAAGTCAACCAACCACCGCAGGCAGTCTCTGCAAAAGCACAGACAGCACATGACCAGTAACGGATACACCAGTTTCTGTGCTGCCTTTGGGACCTCCCCCTAAGGCATCGTGCTCTGGAACCCGCTCTGCGGGACCGAGTCCCTAGTGAAGTCCTCCTCAGATCTCCAAACTGTCATCGCTCAAGTTCAGTAGCAGAACTGGACGAAGGTCTCATCACCAGAAGACTTCAGAACACCGAACTATTCTCCAGAACTTGAAACCTGCCAAAGCTGTTACATGCTGGTAGGGCATTCTTCTGACACACAGTGCAGCCCACGGGCCTGCCTTTGTCATTTTGCGAGTCTCGGGCCCCACTGTTTTTCTGGACGGCCAACCAGGAATGACCAGCTCCAGGAGCCTGCCTGGGCCATGTGCCAATTCAAGCTTCAGAAACAGACTTTCCCTTCCTGACACAAGCGTGGTATCTCCAGAGAAGATAGAAGAATGAGTTACATTTAAGACACAGAAGATACTCCTGGAGACATGGATAACACCCTACTGCTTTTACCCTGCAGTGAGCTTCACCACAGTGAGCAGAGCTTTAGATGGTCCCAAGACCAAGAGCTGCTCTGCCACCCTGTCTGTGCCCTGACCCCCTTTATCCACACGCATGTCGATGCTGCCAGGGACTCACCAAGTAGCTTTCCTTGCTGGAACTGCTCCTCAAGAATACTTGCTATCTTGGCATTCTTCTTTCTCTCATCGTATTTTTTCTGGATCTTCTTTGAACGCTTCTTGTTCAAGATTTCTTCCTCTTCAGGAGTCTAAAACCAAAACCTTAAGTGAAAACAAGGCTAAGCAAGTGGCCACCCTCTACCAGAGAGGGTGGTCTCCACTAACATCGAGGTGACCCTTGTACTCTCAGCACTGCACTGTTTCCCAAGTCACACAAACACTTCCATCTCCCAGAACTAGGTGCCGTGTTTCACTTTTGAGGCCAATAAATGCCATGTCGCTAACTAGAGCCACCGCTGACATCAAAGCACGGTGCCCGAGGGGAGGGTGCTCTTCGGCAAATGAAACTGCAAAGCTTTCCTCAGTGAATTAATCCCCCTCCAAAAAAGCAAATACTCGTTCTCCCTCCAGACATAATGAGCACTTGGGTGTGGTGCAAGTCCTTGCAGACAGGTTACGAGCTCTGCCTGCACCTCTGAGGCTCACAGGGCTCGGAGAAGAAAAGCTTTTGTTTTTAATGCAAGGAGACAATCTTAAGGCAAGTGCTACACAGGGAGGCTTAAACACCTTCTCGCAGTCTGGCTCTGGATCTTAAATTAGACACCGGGTCTGGGTACTATAAAGACACTTCAACACACACTGCAGTTCAGCGAGCAATCCACAAGCTTCTCATCACAGCAATCGTTCCTCAGCACAAGGACCCGACCTGCAAAGTCTTCTTCGGCATCATAAAATGTCATCGCTCTCCCTTCAGTAGCAGAACTGGACAAAGGTATCGTCATTAGAAGACTTCAAAAGAGATGGGCAGGCAGGTCCTTCCGCACGAACGGCTGTGAGGGAGCTCCGTGGTACCCAACACTCCATTAACAGAGCCACACTGCTCCTGGGAGCTGACGGGAATGTAGCCCAGAAAGCCAACCCTATCACTGACGGGTTCCCAGCCCTGTCCTGGCAGGCACTGCCCACTCCCAATGGCCACCTGCCTCCAGCAGGGCACGCTGCGCTCTGCGAGGAGTCCAGATGACAGTGACAAGCCCAGACGTACCAGTTTGGCGCCCTTCTTGCGTCCAAGAGGCAAGGCATAGTGGGCTTCATACCACTGCCGGTACGGGGTGCTGTCAACGAGAACGATGCAATTCTTCACCAGGGTCTTTGTCCGCACCAGCTCGTTGTTGGAAGCATTGTAGACGACGTCGATGATTCTGGTTTTGCGAGTGCAGCCTTTCAAAAGAAGAGTATGAATTCAAACCTACGGGGAATACAGTCCACAGCAGCTCACACACCCCCTCAAACCACCTCACACTCGTCACCCCATCAAATGTCCTCCAGCTTCCCTGGCACCGAACGGAACTGAACTAAGAGATGCATCTGGTTTTTATCAGCCCAGCTCTCTGTTGCCAGGACAGAAGCCTGCACCTGGAAAGTGATTCAACTCAGGTGACAAACTGGATCTGTGGCCTTGCTGGAATTCATCTCAAGTAAGACTGTGCTATGCTAAACAAGAGGTTTCTGGACTGGAAGATGCCCGAGCAGATGCCAACTAGCATCGCACACAGGGCTGGATCCTGTGCGTGCTTCCTGGAGTTACCGAATTAAGCTGTGTTGAACTGGCCTGCTCTGCAACACAAACCAGAAACCGTTTTTATGTGTTGAGAGTCTGTGCAAATTGAGAGGGCGAGCTGGTGTTCCCACCCTTCGAGACCCGCTTGAGAGCACTCGGTCTTAGCCACTAGATTTGACTGTTTAGTAGCTTCCCACCCTGGAGACACAGCCACCTAAGCAAAGGTCAGGCACAAGATGGGCTTTCTCCTCTCTGCTCACACACCTCATCCTTTTCTTGCAAGGTACTCTCAGCCTCTTGGGGGAAATACAACAGACTCCCCTCTCGCTACCGCACTTCCCACTTTTGCTTAGCGGAGCAGGCGCGTGAAGTAAACCGCACGTGCTAAGGTAATGGTGTCCCCTGGCCACGCCCCCTGAGAAACACCCTCCTGTTGGGCAGCATCACCTACCTGTTAGCAACTGTGCGTCGATAAATGAAAAGAGCTGTGTTTATGAAGAACTAGCCACGTTTAGGCTTTTCGCCCCTTTGTGCTCCTCCCACCTCAGTAAAAAGGGTAATGCCAGCATGTCACTCAGTGTAACTATGACGCTCCAATCACTGTGGACTTAGCAGACAGCCAAGTCTCCTAAGACCACGTAAGGTCAAAGTTATCATCACTACACATGCTGCTAGAGCCGCTACTGCGGCCTCCACAACGTTCAAACCCAGCGCTGCATCGCCAGCCCTCCGCTCTGCAGCGGCGCCACGGACCAGCAGAGCTGGAAAAGATGGATTCTCCCCTCCAACGCATCGGGCTTCCCACGTACTTACATTCCGATCCCCAGGAGAAGTTGCCAACGTCCAACCGAAGGGCACGGTACTTCTTGTTTCCGCCACGAACCCTCACCGTGTGAATTCGGCGTGGGCCAATCTACGGTCAGAACCAAAGACCCGGGTGCTGCTGGTGCTGGACGCTGCGCAGCTCATGTGGGAGCCAAGTCCCGAGCTCAGAGGCAACGTGGTCAGTGTAACTATGACAAACCCCAGCATCGGCAGATGCAGTAAGAGACCAAGACGGTCGGTTGCAACTACCTAAGGTGAAACTTTCATCACTCCAATTGCCTCTTACTGCAGAAATGTATCACTGCTTTCAGCAGGCAGAGATAAAAAAACCCACCTTCTGAAGGGGCAGCAACAGACATTTAACCCTTCACAAAACGAGTACTTAAGCCTCCGGCAGCAGAGAATTTGCGACCCGAGTTTGAAAACATCCACTGGCCACCCCCTCCCATCACCCACCTTAGTGTTGGCAGGAGGACGCCCCAGCTCATACTTCCTCTTCTTGTGGTAGGGCTTCCTCTTGCCCCCAGTCTTGCGACGCTTGTGCCAGTTGTCCCGGGAGATACCTGAATGGAGAGCAGTGTGGTCAGAGCACAGCACAGAGCCCACCTGGCCACGGCAGGTAAGGGTTCTGAGTCCTCAGCTCTCCAAGGTTGGTATCCGCACAGTGCACTCAGCCTTATGCAGCAGTCAGAGAAGCTTCATCATTGATACTCAGATCCACCTCTAACTCCTCCCTCCCAGCAGAGCTGACAAAGCAGACTCACTCCACCATGTCTTGATGGGTGTCCGCTTTGGGAATCGGCCTCCCAACCTACCTCACGTGCTGGGCACCCTCTGGGAAGTGCCCTGTCTCAAGCTCCCAGGCACGCTAGAGATGACACCCTACGTTACCCTCTGGGTCTGGCAGATCATCTATGGGAAAGAACCCCAGCTGACCCGTCTAGTGGATCCCTGAGACACCCCAACGGAACACCCTCCCCCTAAGGACCATTTCCCCATCGCGCTCCATCTCCAGCTGCAGCACAAGCCCCGCCAAACAGCCAAGTACAAGGCCACCCCCACCCGTCTTGCCGGGTCCCCAGCGTCCCGCCTCACCCGCACGATTCCCTTCGGGAAACTCTGTCACACAGCCCCCGAGAGCTCCGGGCCCAGCGCCGCCGACAGCGCGGCCCGCGCTCGGGACCTGCAGCAAGGCCGGGTCGGGCCAGGCCAGGCCACCCGCTCCCCCCCGCAACCCCGCCCGCCGCCATTTTGGGCCTGGTCATCCATCCCCCTCCTGCCAGCAGCTCGGCGCTGTCGCAGCCACCCCCAGGGCGGGCGGTGCGGGCTGGCGGCCCCGCGCGCTGTCCCGCGGTAAGGAGCAGGGGCGGGCAGCGGCGGCGCAGCGAGCGGATGGCGGCGGATGGCGGTCGGGCCCCGCGGCGGCCTCACTCACCCATGGTGCGGCACCGGCGCAAAGAGGCGGGGCCGAGGATGACGGGGCGGTTTGGCGGGGGAAGCTCTCGCGCGGCCGTGACGTCACCGCGCCGGGCGCACGCCGTTGCCTAGCGACGCGGAGGCGCTGGAGGGAGGCGCCGGGCGGTGGCGGCCGCGGCCGAGCGTTAGCGAATGGCCGCGCTGGGGGGGGCTCTGCCGGGGCGCCGGGCTCCCCCCTGGGGGGGAAAGAGCAGCATTGCCAGGGGTTCCCCTGTCGCAGCCCCCGCCTTCCTGCCCCGCGGGTCACCCCACTAACACCGCCGCCAAGGGCCCAGGGCCGGGGCAGCAGCTCCCACGCCCCCCAGCCCGTGATCGGCGCTGCCGGCGGTGGGCGCCTCATTAGCATGCAACTCATTAGTACTGCCGCTTAATTTGCATACCCAGGATGCAGCGCTGACCGGCGGCACGGCCCCCGTGGAAATTTCCGCCGTTCCCGCGGGTCTGCTGAGGCTCGGGCGCGGGGCCGGGCCCATTGTTGCTGCGGGTAGGGCCGGGCCGGGGCCGCGGTGACCGGGCGGGAGCGGCGGAGCGAGAGTCGCCGTGTGCTGCCGAGCGAGAGCCGCGGGTGGGTGTGTGGGGGAGGAGGAACAGCAGTTATACTCTGGTTTCTCTTCAGATCGTATAAATCTTTCGCCTTTTACTAAAGATTTCCGTGGAGAGGAACAGGCACGA